>SHCU01000928.1:0-14385 GCA_004307685.1 Ceratina australensis | reverse complement strand
ACTTATAGCTAGTTTTATTAATAGTACAATGCTTGTCTGTCTCATTAATGAATGTTCTATTCTCATATAATCCTCCATTAATAATGAATCTCCTGTTGTTAATAAAACCTTCTATTACTAATACAATCTTGCATTATTAATGAAGTTCTATTATTAATAAAATCTTCTATTAGTAATAGAAAACCTCTTATTATTAATAAACTTATGACTTACCTTAATAAAACCTACTATTGTTAATAAAATCCTCTCTTATAAGTGTATCTTCTGTTATTAATAAAATCCTCTAATATTAATGAATCTCCTGTTATTAATAAAACCTTCTGTTCTTAATAAAATCCTGTACTGTTAATGAATCTTTTACTGTTAATAAAATTTACCATTATTGCCCAACCTCCTGTGAAACTCAAATTTATGATGAAAAACTCTCACAGAAACTCGTTATTTAGTTTCAGTAAGTAGAGAATTAACAAAGAGATCGTCTGATACGAATATTTTAATTTTCCTATGTCAATGAAGATAATTAGATACAATATAAAATATATCTTAATTTACTACTGAAAAGCTCTCACAGAAATTCGTTATTTAGTTTCAATAAGTAGAGAATTAACAGAAACATCGTCTGATACGAATATTTTAATTTTCCTATGTCAATGAAGATAATTAGATACAATATAAAATATATCTTAATTTACTACTGAATAGCTCTCACAGAAATTCGTTATTTAGTTTCAGTAAGTAGAGAATTAACAAAGAGATCGTCTGATACGAATATTTTAATTTTCCTATGTCAATGAAGATAATTCGATACAATATAAAATATATCTTAATTTATTACTCGTACAAAAAGTCACTTACGCTGCGATAATTCTTTCCAATATAAATCACAATATATATATATATATATTTCTTATTTTGATATAACTATTTACAGCCTTATATCAAATGTATTTACAGGTCTCATCACACGATTGCTAACTTGTCGCATTACTGATTAGTTTTGTCCCTTAATATTGATTCATTCGGTCTCGAATCGAGATGACTCCCTTCCAAACTTTTTATCCGCTCTTCCAATTCCTTTATGACTCTAGCTCGGGAACGGCATATGTTTTTCAACAACGTCTTCTCCTTCTCCAACTTCTGAATTTTTACATGTTCCTATAAAAAATAATCAGAGTATTATAGCAATTACAAAAATTAACGTGATATATCAATATTCTTACCTCGACAACCCCACTGCTCACACTCCGAAATCGTATCGCGCTGTCCGGTATCGTTTGACAAGCTTGGTCGTTCCTATTCACACGCCATTTCCTACAGATATCGCATTCCCACGTCTTAACTTCATTCAAAGCCCTCTGCAACGATTTCACTTCGCAAACCAAGTCCGCATTCTGTAAAAAACAAGAGTATGCACATCAATACACATATATAATATATATAATATATATAACATATATAATTATATATATTATATATAATTTATTTTATTATTTTATATTTATAATTATATATAATATATATAATTTATAATATATTATAATTTCTGTATTTCGTCGCATACCTTATTACGATACGCTAGAACCAATTCGTTCAACTCTTTACATTTCTTCTGGTAAGGGAAATTCTCGCTTTGTATCTGTAATTGCAGAGTCGCAATTTTCCCGTTCTTCGACACCAACTCCAGCTCCAACTCGTGTATCTTCTTCCTCAGCTGCTCGTACTCCATCTCTTTATGAGACGCTGAAGATCTATGCCGGAGCTTCGCACCGTCGTTCAACAAGCTAGTGTCATTAAACGTCCTTGAATTCGCCTGAAGGCTTTTAATTTCTTGCCTAAGTTGCTCATTCTCTGCCACGAGGCATTTCAGTTTCTTCCTTGCATCGTTATCCAATCCATCTACCATTCCTGGGTTCTCAGCACTTAGATCATTATTTTTCGTTGTTAAATTTCGCAGCTGCTTCATAGCGTCTTCCAGTTCACTTTCCCTTTGACTCAATAATAATTTGTGCAACTCTAATTCCTTCAGGATCGTGTTTCTCTCTTCTTCGAGGTCTTTCACACGGTTGTACGTGCCATCCATGATCCTCGCGCTTTCTGAACCCGTTTGCAGCCTCATCTTAAGCGTACCATTTTGCGCCAGGAGCTCCTGATTTTCCTCTCGAAGCTGTTTCAGTTCTGTCTCCAGTTCACCGATACGTGTATTCTCCGTTAAACGCGAAAGCAGCTTGTCTTCCAGCCTGGAGATCTCGGCGTCTCGTTCTCTGATTATCGCTGCGTACTCTTCCAGCTCCTCGTCCAACTCTTTATTCTTCTCGATTAACTGCTGAACCTGACTGGCGTACTGCTTTATCTCGTTCTCCTTCTGGCTGAGAATTATCTTCTTACCTTCCAGTTCTAACGCAATTCTATTTTTCTCCAGCAGAAGATCATCGTACTTGTCTTCGTCGGAATACCTCGGTTTACACGTCGAAAGAGTTATTTTCAATTCGTCATTCTCTTGTACGGCGAGCTCGTATTTACCCTTCAAGTCGACCAGATCTTTCAGAGTTCGATTTTTCGCCTCCTGACACTCCGTCACGCGATTCGTCGCGCCGTCTAAATTCTGCTGTAACTTTTTGTTCAATTCCCTCAACTCCTCCATCTCAGCTTCAGCCTTGATCTTGCTGGTACTGTTCCTGATTTTCCTCTCCAATTTCATATTCGCCTCCTCCAACTGTTCGTATCTCTCTTTCAGTTCTCTCTGCTCGTTGGTCAACGCAAGATTTTTCGCGTTCAGTTCTTTCAGTTGGTTCTTCAACCCGGTACTCTCGATTTCCTTCGAGTTCAACTTGTCCCTGACGATTTCCAGCTGCTCTTCGCTCTCCCTCTTCAACGCCTGTATATCATCCTTGCCTCGTTCGATCGCAGACCTTTGATCCTTAACGTGCTGCTTCAACGTCTCGTATTCTGGCTCGATAGCTTCGAGCTTCTCTCGGTATTCCGACAACAAGTCGCATTTGTCCTTGAGAACAGTTGTAATCTCTTCGATACGCGCGTTCTTCTCTTCTATCTCTTGGCTCATCTTGTTGCAAGTCTGCGCAAGCTGTTCGTACTCCGTATTCATCGACTCGAGGTCCTGGGCGTTCCTTTTCATTTCCCTGGAATTAGCATCGATCATGTTCCTCAATTGCTTTTCGTTTGCCTCGAGACCCTCGATCGTACCGTTCAGTTCAAAGATCTTCGTCTTATAAGACTCTATGGCATGAACCAGACTCTCTATCTTCTTATCGTACGACTCTTTCTCCCGTTTCAACTTCGACTGCATCTCGGTCTCCTTAATTTTCACCAGCTCCTGCGCTTCCTTCTCCTTTCTCTGGACGATCGCTTCTTCCTGTCGATTATCGACCTTACACCGTTTATCAAAGTCTGCGTGCAAATTAGTTATGTCTGCTTCCAGCGATTCGATCTTCTGCTTCATCAGTTCCTTCTCGAGGTTACTCTCCATCAGCAGACACTCCAACTCAGAGATCTTCCTGTGATACTCATTGTGCATACGTTCTCGTTCCGTTAACTCAACCTGCAGCTTCTCGATGTCAGCTTCCAACTCCTTGGCCCATAAGGCAGAACGTTTCTCCGTGTTCAAGCATTGTTGCTTCTCCTCTTCCATTTTCCTCTTCTCCTTCTCGTACGTTTCTCGCATACTCTTGATCACCTCAGCTTCCTTCGATATCAACGTCTGCAACAGAACCGTGAAGATCTCGGTTATAGGCTTGTTCGAATAGTCAACGGAGCTCACGTTGGTCTTCAGAGATTTCAATTCCCTCAGTATGCATTTTTTAATATCATTCAGCTCCCAGTTAAGCTTCTCGTTGTCGTCCATCAACGCTCTCTGCTGCTCGCATGCACGTTCCTTCTCAGCCATCGTCTCGTTAAGCTTCTCCTTGATATTCCTCAAGTTACCAAGCTCCAGCGATAGATTCATGTTCTCATCGACGTACTTGTTCAACGTATCATTCAATTTTTGCAAATTATTCTCGTACTCCTTGATGTGCTGCTGATGCTGCTGGACCATCGAGTCAAACTCGCTTTTACACTTGATCTCGAAATTACTTTTGAGCTCCATCGCTTCAGCCTCGGTTTCTTGTAATTTTTGGGTAAGAATATACCTTTCCTGTTCGCTCTCCTGTAAAAGTTTCTCATAGTAAACACCTTTCTCTTCGAGTTCTTTATAGAACGACTCCTGACTCATTATATTCCTTTGGAGCTCGTTTATATACGTTTCTAACTCGTTGATCCTGTGTACATGACGCTGCTCCGATTCCTTAGCTTGTTCTTTTTCTTTCTTTAATTCCTCACACTTTTCCTTCAGACATTCTAATTCTTTATTCTTCAATTCAATCACATTCGAATCGATCATCTCGTTCCTCTGGCTCGTAACCAAATCCAATTCGGTTTGCAAAGACAACAGCTGTCCGTTCAATTTAACGATCACAGAACTCTTGTTCTGTTCCTCGAGTTTCAAACCTTCTAATTCTACCTCCAACATCAGTTTCTGACTCTCCAACTCTTTCTCTCGGGCAGAGAACCGTTCAATCTCCTTGCTCATGTTGACAATCTCATTCTCCAGGATCTGTGCAGCCTTCGTCGCCGTACTCTCGTTATTCTCTAGCCTCTGCTGCAACTCCTTGTTAGCTTCTCTCAAACTGTTCACCTCGGCCAACAAACTAACGTTCTCAGTTTTACATTCGTTAAGAGCGTCAACGAAAACCGTGCTGTTCTTCTTCATCTGGTCCATCTCATTTCTCAGTTGATCGATGAAATTCTGCATCTGCTCCAGCCTGTTCCTATCGTCGCCCAAACTCTTCCTCGATTTAGACTTGTTGGGAGAGCGCGCGACCTGAGCAGTTTGGAGTAGGTCCAGCTCGTTGCATTTGTCCTCGTACAAAACTGACAGCTTGTGGTGATCGTCTTTCAAAATCTGCAACTCGCTGTTCAAACTCTGTATCTTCTCTTCGACGACGCTGACGTGCATCTCGTCGACGAAGCTGAAGTTCAACGACGCGTTATGCACGCTCGTATTCAACTCTTGATTAATCTCAGCCTCGGAAGCCGCGCATCTCCGATCGAACTTCATCTGCAAAGCCTTCAGCTTCTGGTTCAAAGCGTTCACCTCGAGCTTAAGAGCTCTACGATTCTCGTTCAAGTTTCTCAAATGTGCACACTGGTTGCGAGAACTCAACTTCAAGTCGCTAAGTTTTTTATTCAAACGTTCCAGATGATCGACTTTCATTTGCAACTTGCTTATCAATATTTCAGAAGTTTCTTCTTCCTTCTTACTATCGTTTACATCGTCGAATATCGCTGACAGATGCAACGAATCTTTCAGAGTCTTCTCACCGTGGAAAGAGTCACGATTCTCCACAGTCTCGAACAAGCTATCAGAGAATTTCGTATTTTCTTCTGATAGTATCGTAACTCTCGTTTTCAATTCTGCGATCTCTCCTTTTAACGTGTTGTTCTCAGTCTTCAAGTCCTCCACGTTGCTTTCGCTCTTCATCGATGACAACTCCTCTATTTTCGTTCTCAAAATATTATACTGTTCCTTTAGCATATCGTTCTCTTCTATCTTGTCCATCAGGTCTGTAGAGAGTTCGTTATTTTCATTCACCAAACACTTGTTCTCTTCCTGGAGAGCAGTCACCTTCTCTTTATGGATGCACTCGTGATCGAACAAAAGAGACTTGCTTTCTTTTATATTATCCAGCTCTTTGTTCTTCTCTGCCATAGACATCGACAATTCTATGTTCTCCGCTGTTAATTTATCGATCTTAGCTTGGTACGACGCGAACAACTGCTCCTCGCTCACCGAAACTTTCGATTGCATCGATTCTAACTGTTCGCTCAAAGTCTGCGACTCGCTTTCCAACATGATCTTCTCTTTGGTAATTTCCGAAATACGTGTATATAATTCATCGATTGTCTTTTGAAGATTTATCTCTGTCTGTACAGCTTTCTCCTGTTCCATATTCAATTTAGTCGCCATCTCCATGTTCTCGTTTGTTAACAAATCGATCACCTGTTGCAATTTAGCCACGTCTTGCGCTATACTCTTTATCTCTTCCAACTCCTGACTTTTCAATTTCAGATTTATCTCTAGTTGACTCTTCTCTGCCTCTAAGTGCGAAGTATCTTGCATGCTGTCGTTATTCATCAGGACAGAATCGTTCCTTAGCTGCAGTTCCTCTCTTAGGTCTCGATTCTCAGCTCGAAGACTCTCCATGTTACTTTCCAAATCCTTCACGTAATTTCTCAAATTATCTTCATGCATATTCTCATCGAGACCCTTTGAAACGATCGAAGTTTCCTTCTCCGTTCGAAATTCAGAAATCTTCCTGTTCAACTCGTCTTTCAATCCTTTATTAAGACGTTCGAACTCGTTTCGTTCAGACGTGACGCAGTCAATTCGTTTGTTCAACTCGAAGATCTTTTCCATCGCTTTTTGCTTCTCGACTTGCTCCGACTCCAATTCAGACATCCTTTGATCCAATTCGTGGCGCAGCTCGTTGACAGCGCATTCGTAGTCCGCGTTCGTCGATGTTAAATGCTCGAACTCTGCCTCCAGTTCTGCGATCATTTCCATCACCTCTTTGTCCCCTGCCTTCTTCATCTTTATCTTCTCCTTGAGCTCCAAAGTCCTTTTACTCAGCTTGTTACGCAGCTTATTATTCACATGCGTGAGTTCTATCTTCTCCGATATAATCGTCGCTATTTGTTTCTTCAACTCGCAGATCTCTTTCCTTCCCTTCTCATTCTCCGTCTGCTGAGCCGTTATCATATCTTCGTAGCTCGATGCCTGTTTCTCGAACTTCGCCTGCAACTCGTTATTGACACGCTGGAACTCATTCTTCTCACTGATCACGTTCTCTAATTCCTTCTTCAATGCAGGAATTTCTGTATCAGATTCCACGGTCTCTTCTGCAAACGAACAAATATCCTTTTCATTAACCTTTGTCCCTTTAAGCTCGTCAAGCTCCCTCTCCAACTTGGAAATCTTCTCAACCGCTTGCTGATACACCGACTCCTGAGACTCAATCCGGGATCTCAACTCTAAAACATTCTCATTCAATTGATTATTCACACGTACGAGTTCATTTTTTTCTGAAGCAACCGCTTGGATTTCTGTTTCCATTCCCAAGATTTTACTCATCGCTTCTTCCTTCGCCACTCGCTCTGATTCGACCTCCGATTGCAATTCTGCTATCCTTCTATCGGATTCGTTTCTCAAATCGACGTTCACACGTTCGTATTCATTCCTTTCAGAAGTAATTCGTTCCACTAGCTCCTCCAAATTCGAAATCTTCTCAACCGCTTGCTGATACACCGACTCCTGAGACTCAATCCGGGACCTCAGCTCTGAAACATTCTCATTCAATTCATTATTCACACGTACGAGTTCATTTGTTTCCGAAACGACCACTTCGATTTCCGTTTCTATTCCCAAGATTTTGTTGATCGCTTCTTCCTTCGCCAGTCGCTCTGATTCGACCTCCGACTGCAATTCTGCTATCCTTCTATCGGATTCATTTCTCAAATCGATGTTCACGCGTTCGTATTCATTCTTTTCAGAAGTAATTCGTTCCACTAGCTTTTCTAATTTTGAATACTTTTCGGTGGCTTCTTGTTTCTCTCTTTGCTCCAACGCAATTATAGCTTCCAAGTCCACAGAGATTCGATCCAACTCAACGCGCAAATCGTCTCTGTCCTGTCCCAGCCTGTCCCTCTCAGATTTAACACACGACATTTCTGCCTCCAACTCTGTTATCCTATTATCCACGATGTCAGATCTCGTACCGCTCGGATCCTTCTTTAATTTCTCTAATTCCACAGTCTTTTTATCCAGTTCTAAGTACAATTCTCGACGAATGTGCTCGAACTCATTACGCTCGGCATCAATGTGTTCCAATTGCTTCTGCGATTCTGCTATCTGTTTGGCTAATTCAGCACGCAGGTCAGCGTTAGTGGATTCGAGCTTATTTTTCTCCCATGTAACGACGTCAAGTTGCCGTTTCATCTCCGCAGTCTTCTTCATCTCTTCTTGCTTTATAGCATCCTCAGACATATTCCTCAACTCCAGTTCCGCAGTTTTCTTCTTCAACTCTGCTCGCAGTTCACGACTCATGTACTCAAACTCGTTCCTCTCCGAAGTGATGTTTTCCATTTGCCTCTCAAGCTCCGAGAACCGTTTCTCCATTTTATTATTCGATTCTTTCTCCAAGATACTCTGCTTCTCGATTTCATTCAACCTGGTACACAGTTCAGTGATCACTTGACTCACATCTTTCTCATGCGTAAGATTCAGACTTTCGAGTCGCTCCGCAACCTCCGGTGCAATCTCTGTCTTAAAATTCTCTAAGGTCGGTTTACTCGCACCTGCTTCGAGACTCTGCCCATGTACCTGGCAATGCTTCTCCTGGCATATCAGCTGCTTCTCCAAAGTTGTGAATTCACAAAGTTCCTTGTACTCTTTCCTCAGATTCATATTATGTTGTCGTAGAATGTGTTGCGGCGTGCCAGGCGAATACGTCTGAATCGACACGTTGCACTTCTCCGGTGTCTTTATGATGAACACGTCGTCTCGAAACGTGACACGTTGCTTACATTTACTTACAATCGAATCCTCATCGCTGTCACTTATATTGTCCCTGGACTCACGGTCCCTCTCGCACTCATAGAGCTCTAATTCGAAGTCAGCGAAAGCTGTTTGAAAAGTCTGATTCATTATATCCATCGATTCGAAGATACTCTTCCTCTGAGGCTTCTCGAAGGATACTTCTTTTATCGTTGGCAAACATGACGCTGACTGACCGACAGCAGGGAGCTGTTTAAACCCTATCCCCGGACCACCCCACGTCTGCCTCCTTTTGTATTTGTTCTTATTGCTCGTTGGCTTGTCGTCGGTTTCTACGTCCCCTGAAACGATGCGAGTCTTCAGTAATTCTATTCGCTCCTCCAACAACTGATTGATGCGTTCCTTCTCCATCAGCTTCGTCTCCATTTCTTCGACCTGTGCCGACTTGTTCTCGTTCTTCACCTTCTGCAACTCCTCTTGAAGCTTAGCCAGCTGCTTCGCGTAACGTTTCAGAAGAGCCGCGTCGGACATCACTTCGTTCACCTGTGGCTTGTTCTTCACGCTCTTAGCCCTCGACGCGAACGACAAAGTACACTGAGTCTCTTCCAGAGCAGCGGGTGTCACGGCGCATATGATCGCTGTCATGGCGTTGCCACCCAACGAGTTCTGAAGCAATCTTGTCAATTTACTGTCGCGGAAGTTCACATGCTTCTGGACATCCTGCGGCTCGCTCAACTGCATGATCACTAATCCAAGCGTCGACAGCGACAAATTGATATGCCTTCCCTCCTTGAACCTCTCGCCGGTCGCTCCTGTCTGCCGAGCTCTCTCGGAACCAGCGAGGTCCACCAAATTCAGTTGCGACACCTGTATAGCACCGTCCGAGTTCGAACCTGCTTCTCTACTCTCAATGGTAATTCTAAATATCGTGTGACTTCTACTGCTGCGCTCGTTCATGTTCGTTTCGCCTATCCTCCTGTTCTTATCCCCCTTCTTCATGATCGTCAACACGTTGTGAGGGCAGTTAGTGATCTCCTCTTTGCATCGCAGAATCACCTGTCCGCTGCCGTCCTCCTTTAACTTCAAGTCGGTCCCACTTTTGTTCAACAGATCGTTCACCTTCTCGTTATAAATTTCTAAATAAGAGACCCTGCGAAATACGTATGTTCGTCTCAGTCATCGTACAAGTTTAACAACAAGCGTACGCCGATACCTTAATAAAAATTCACGTCCAGCAGTGTTGGCGATGGCATCGAACATATGTTCTATAGCGAGTGGCACGATCCCTGGTTCCCCTTCGTCGCCCATCATCGTGTACGTTTTTCCTGAGCTCGTCTGGCCGTAGGCGAACACCGTGCCGTTGAACCCACTCACAGCAGCGTTGACGATTGGTTTCACCACAGTGTCAAAGACGTCAGAGTTAGATGAGTTCATGTCAAAAATATGATCTGTAGACACAGTAAGAAATATTAATTGTTGTACATTCACAATTGATTAGTAAGACATTTATTTAAGATATGATATGCGTATATGATATGTATATGATATGATATGATATGATACATACCGAAGGCTACGATTCGCACAATTAATTCGAGAGGTGCTTACCGAACACGAATCCCCCGTCGCCTCTCCTTTTCATTTCTGGATCCGTGGAAACAATCGAGTTCCCTTGAACCGTCCATTGTATCGATAAATTATCGTCCTTCTCACGTTTGATCAGCGGCCTCACTTTAATCGCGACTTTGATACTGTCCGACATTTTAACCTCCGATATTTATTTTAGTACTTTTATATTTATTTATATTAACCGACGATTATTAAAAGTAATTTCTCGCACAAATAAACCCGCTCGACCTCGTTCGCATCGCACAGCATCGGCTCATGTTGTGCTTGCTGTCCTGCAATGGTCGTTCGTTCGGTTGTCGTTTGAATTTGAATTCTCGCTAACCCGATTGGCCCGAGCTCGCACGGACCTGAACGTAGCCAATTTCAGCGATGATCGTTTCTCATTGGACGATGGCCATTATATTAATTAAGCGTTTTACTATATTCACGTTGTAATTTCTGTAGAAAGGATATTGTACTGTTCGCGTGATACTTGTCAGATTATTTATTATAAAAATATAAATGTGTCGTTTCAGTGCGGATTTACAGAGCGCGATTTTTGGGGCGCGCGCAGTAAAGCTTGCTAGCCATAACCTAGTAGCGTATTTACGATTTCCAATTTAAAGGTGCCATTATATCTCGAATATGAAGACACGATTGTATGTATGCTTAGCTTGTATGGAATTTGTTCATTTCTTATTAATAATTCGTTTATTTACGATTATTTGCTGTAAATCTACATAGATTTACATATATCATAGATTTACATATATATTATTTACATTTATAATAGATTTACAAAAATGATAGTAAATAAACGAATTTTATTATTATAATTTTATCATCTCTGTTTACAATTTCAGGTACGAGCACTCCTAAGTGATGAGAATGCAATTTAAATGAGACATCGGACAATTTTGACTATGAGAATTATTTTTAAAATTCAATTACTCATAACTTCGTTAATAATGATCCAATCTAGTTCATCGACCTCTCATATTAAACGTTAAACCCTCTACTTTTCATCGTCTCTGTTGACAGTCTCCCCTAAGCCCACTCAGAAACCCTATAAATTAATATTGAACAAAACCTTCTTCAATCATAATAACAAAACCTACTGTCAAAATTCAATCCTTAATAACTCCGTTAATAATTCACCGATTTACTTCATCGACCTCTCATATTAAACGTTAAACCCTCTACTTTTCATCGTCTCTGTTGACAGTTTTCCCTAAGCCCACTCAGAAACCCTATAAATTAATATTGAACAAAACCTTCTTCAATCATAATAACAAAACCTACTGTCAAAATTCAATCCTTAATAACTCCGTTAATAATTCACCGATTTACTTCATCGACCTCTCATATTAAACGTTAAACCCTCTACTTTTCATCGTCTCTGTTGACAATCTTCCCTAAGCCTACTCAGAAACCCTATAAATTAATATTGAACAAAACCTTCTTCAATCATAATAACAAAACCTACTGTCAAAATTCAATCCTTAATAACTCCGTTAATAATTCACCGATTTACTTCATCGACCTCTCATATTAAACGTTAAACCCTCTACTTTTCATCGTCTCTGTTGACAATCTTCCCTAAGCCTACTCAGAAACCCTATAAATTAATATTGAACAAAACCTTCTTCAATCATAATAATAAAACCTACTGTCAAAATTCAATCCTTAATAACTCCGTTAATAATTCACCGATTTACTTCATCGACCTCTCATATTAAACGTTAAACCCTCTACTTTTCATCGTCTCTGTTGACAATCTTCCCTAAGCCTACTCAGAAACCCTATAAATTAATATTGAACAAAACCTTCTTCAATCATAATAACAAAACCTACTGTCAAAATTCAATCCTTAATAACTCCGTTAATAATTCACCGATTTACTTCATCGACCTCTCATATTAAACGTTAAACCCTCTACTTTTCATCGTCTCTGTTGACAATCTTCCCTAAGCCCACTCAGAAACCCTATAAATTAATATTGAACAAAACTTTCTTCAATCATAATAACAAAACCTACTGTCAAAATTCAATCCTTAATAACTCCGTTAATAATTCACCGATTTACTTCATCGACCTCTCATATTAAACGTTAAACCCTCTACTTTTCATCGTCTCTGTTGACAATCTTCCCTAAGCCTACTCAGAAACCCTATAAATTAATATTGAACAAAACCTTCTTCAATCATAATAATAAAACCTACTGTCAAAATTCAATCCTTAATAACTCCGTTAATAATTCACCGATTTACTTCATCGACCTCTCATATTAAACGTTAAACCCTCTACTTTTCATCGTCTCTGTTGACAATCTTCCCTAAGCCCACTCAGAAACCCTATAAATTAATATTGAACAAAACCTTCTTCAATCATAATAACAAAACCTACTGTCAAAATTCAATCCTTAATAACTCCGTTAATAATTCACCGATTTACTTCATCGACCTCTCATATTAAACGTTAAACCCTCTACTTTTCATCGTCTCTGTTGACAATCTCCCCTAAGCCCACTCAGAAACCCTATAAATTAATATTGAACAAAACCTTCTTCAATCATAATAACAAAACCTACTGTCAAAATTCAATCCTTAATAACTCCGTTAATAATTCACCGATTTACTTCATCGACCTCTCATATTAAACGTTAAACCCTCTACTTTTCATCGTCTCTGTTGACAATCTCCCCTAAGCCCACTCAGAAACCCTATAAATTAATATTGAACAAAACCTTCTTCAATCATAATAACAAAACCTACTGTCAAAATTCAATCCTTAATAACTCCGTTAATAATTCACCGATTTACTTCATCGACCTCTCATATTAAACGTTAAACCCTCTACTTTTCATCGTCTCTGTTGACAATCTCCCCTAAGCCTACTCAGAAACCCTATAAATTAATATTGAACAAAACCTTCTTCAATCATAATAACAAAACCTACTGTCAAAATTCAATCCTTAATAACTCCGTTAATAATTCACCGATTTACTTCATCGACCTCTCATATTAAACGTTAAACCCTCTACTTTTCATCGTCTCTGTTGACAATCTCCCCTAAGCCTACTCAGAAACCCTATAAATTAATATTGAACAAAACCTTCTTCAATCATAATAACAAAACCTACTGTCAAAATTCAATCCTTAATAACTCCGTTAATAATTCACCGATTTACTTCATCGACCTCTCATATTAAACGTTAAACCCTCTACTTTTCATCGTCTCTGTTGACAATCTCCCCTAAGCCTACTCAGAAACCCTATAAATTAATATTGAACAAAACCTTCTTCAATCATAATAACAAAACCTACTATCAAAATTCAATCCTTAATAACTCCGTTAATAATTCACCGATTTACTTCATCGACCTCTCATATTAAACGTTAAACCCTCTACTTTTCATCGTCTCTGTTGACAATTTCCCCTAAACCCACCCGCAGGTCCCGTTTGGCGGTAAATTTTATTAAAAGTTCAACAATTATGTACGAGCTTGAAGTCACGTGACATCCGTAGCCGTGACGTCAGTCGCGCATGTCTTTTAGACGCCTAATAAAATCGCGCTCTGTGCCCTAACCTATCTTAACTGATTCTCACGAAACGACCGATGCTCTGCTCGAACCTGTTTAAATTAAGTAGATCGATTTTATATTTGCAGCGTAAGATGAAAACATAGGAAACGTGGTGACTTCGAAGGACTTCTGACATTTCGCCGAAATTCTTCAATCGATCAGTGTAGTTAATATTTTTAAATTATATGCAAGAATAAATTTGAATTGGATAAAATGAAAAGTGTTCCAGAGCAAGCTTTCCTCAGAGTTTCCTACGTATCCTGCAATTCTTTTCATTAGTGAGTTGGTCTATGAAACTCACAGCGCTTCCGTCTTATTTTAATTAAGCTAATGGAAGTTGAAACGTAATTACAGAAGGTATTCTATGAATTATTAATAAAGTAATTTATAATAGTAATGATATATGTAATACTTATTATAGTGTTGAATTATAATAATATGTGTTATGGTATATAGAACTTGTTATAACAATAAATTGTAATAATGTTTATTATAGTATATAGAATTTGTTATAATTATGAATTATAATAATACTTATTACAATATTATAATATTACAGTGATGAATTATAATAATATTCATTAC
>SHCU01000927.1:2606-25712 GCA_004307685.1 Ceratina australensis | reverse complement strand
GCTATTACTACTTTTGAATATTGCCCCAATAGGGAACGTAACACGTAAGCAGTAGTGCGTTCAGAATAATTGTCCGAAGCTGAGCAATACACGCTTTATCCGGCGTTACGTGCCAACAAGCTACGTAACAGCAACTTGTCATATTTTCGTGATGTTCATCCGTTATTAAGAGACCAGCGCGCATCAATCAAACCGCGCGGATCCTTATGAGAGGCAGTAGGCGGATCCCGCTGTAAAACGTATCTCGACAGTCCGTGAATTTCGGCACGCTCCCCGTGCTGACGTTTAATTTTCCTCGAACGTAACCGCGATGCACATCGCCGGATTTACTCCCGGTCCCGGGGAACACGTAGACGCGGGCCGGAATTTCTCTGTCTTTGTACGCGGTTTCGTTCGAGCCCCGTGTCAGAGGGAACGTCGCCGTTTCGTTCGACGTAATTAGAAAACGCGAGTCGCGGGGGGATTAAAAACAATCGGAACCCTTTGAAAATCTGGGAAATAGGGCGTAAATTTCGCGTTGCCTGCGCGGTTAGCGAATTTTTCTCATCGCGCGTCTCCGTCGCGGAATCGCGTGTTGCCGCCTGTCGAACGCAACGACGTCGAAAATTGTCAGGCGATCGTAGCGTTATCGTTGGTTGGAAATAACGACGCGCATTTAAGTCGCGGGAGGAGATGTTTTCAAGTTAAAATATAAGTTACGCAGCGTCGCAACAAAAAGAATCTTTGCTGGACGCGCGCCGCTTGAATATTCATAGCTTAAATTAAAGTACTCCGGTAACGAGTTTCGTAATTTCGAACTTCATTTGTACGGAACTTATTAATCTTCGGATTATGTGACTTTCATGGAAATATATTTCGCATCATCTCTTAAAGTGCTCGAATTCTACCGAATTATTTTCATCAATTTATTCATTTAATACGTTGTGTCATTTGTTTGACACGACGGAATAAAAAGAATGAAAAGATAACGCGTTCGTTTAATTTTATCGTCGAGTATAAGGACTAGGTATTTTAAACCATTACACGATTTTTAAATTAATAGAAATTATCAACATGAATTTTAGTAATTAAATTTAATTGAATTAATGATATATATTTTGCTTTATTAAGCAAGTGGTGACCGTGACTTACCTATCGAGTGTAAAGGGTTAAATTTTGAATTTCAAGTCTAACCGCTTCTCTTTTCACGCGACACAAATCTGTCCAACACCAGGATTAAATTCTTTTACCATGTTTCATCTTTTCTGCTGGCAACACTTACCCGACTCTCATCGCGAGAGAAAAATCTTTTGTTGAGACATTCGAATGATCGGAGGAGCAAAATATTTCCACGTCGTTTAGTTATCCGATGAATTGTTATTTTTCGGGCCAGCTGTTAAACGGTATCGGACGCTATAAATTCGTTCGGGCACGCTGCTAAATTAACTGGTAAAGAGACGTTTACGCACTTGTTGCACTAAGTCCTCGGTGTGCGTTTGGCTTTTATGATTTCCGCGTGTCTTTATGGCCGACGATTCATCGCGTTAAACAAGACGGATTGCCGGCGAACCAGCGAGCGCCGTCGATGAGGCTCGATTCGTCGCATAAACGTCAGTCCACGGATGACGTATGAATATGTATCAACGCGGAATCTTCGTCCGGTGCGCCGCGCCGTTCGTCTCTTTAAAACCGTCCAGATAGATACCGTTCCACCGTGTTTGATTTCCACCGGCCCGAATGAGGCGTCCGTGGAACGTTGATTGGAATAATTGATGCAGCGTGTAAACCTTGCTGGAATGGTTTCGCAAAATTGCACCGTGAAACGGGTGCTATTTTAAATTCCATCGCCGACGATCGTACGTGATTTTAACGGTTTTTGATTCGGGTTACGGATTAAACCCAGGAATCATCCTACGGAAATTAGAATTTGTAGAACTTTCAACGTCTTCTATAAATTGTTGGCCTGCTCAATTTACTGTCGTCAGTCGGTCTGATTTTCTATCAACTCTGGCCACCGCAAATTCTCATACGGCCATCGATCCCAAACAATAAATCTCCCATCCAAACATAGAACGTCTGAGTTTAATTTACGAACCCACTGGATACACTTACCGGCGATTCGGTTATACCAAAGTACCAGGATTGACCTCTCCCCCATATCGGTTCTGTTTGCCGGAGAATTTCCAGTTTCGCACATAGTTCTTCCATGCTTGTCAGGGACATAATCAAATTAACCCTTTATGGGTCCATGTAACTTTCAGGTCACAGTCTAATTTATCATTATTTTATCAGTTTTTATACATATTGTAGGCTGTTGTTATCTCAAAGTCACATGGTGAATATATTGCAATAAAATTGTTTGAACGGGACAATCATTTTTCATCGAACGTTTCACATTTAATGACCTAATAATTGCTGATTTTTTGTCCCCTTAATTTCGTGTGAGTTAAAACAAAAAGTCTGCCGTTTCATTTACGATCGATAAGAACGGAGAAAGATGCGTGTCGAGCAGGAATCGAGAGATTATCTCGTTGCGTCTACAAAACAGAGAGACAGGTGGATGAACAGTCAATTCCAGTGTGAAGTTAATCGGTGGAATCGCATTTTCGTTGGATGAAATCTGCGCCGGGAGGGGTGAGAGAAAATCGGTCCGATCCATTAATAAGGTTGATCAGCATATTGCGCGAGAGGAGAGCGTCGTAGCTACGTACAATGGCGGGGCGTACATCGTCATTGGCACGTGAGCGCGATTCGTCGCATAATCGCCACGTCGTACACAACGTTTGAATATGCAAATGTACGAACGGCCGCATTATACACGCGGTTTGCTCTAAATTCGACCGTCGAGTTGTACTGTAATTAATAATCATGACCGCCGATGTGTACGCAGAATGTACGGCGATCGACGCCGGAGATGGTTTAAGCCAGATTTCCCGGCGTTACAATCTTCTAATACGAGTCCCTCGGTTCCTGAGCTAATCTGCAGCGAGACATACGCCCGCGCCGTTGATCGTACAATAAATCAAGCCTGCTATTATTACTATTCAATTTTGATTAACATTCTTTAATTATACTTAATTTCTTAATTACAAATGCAAAATTGAAAATGCTGTAGGGCAGAGTTACGTCCCATTGAAACGTCTATCCGACGAGCCTTTGAAACGGTAATAACCTCCTGACAAAGTATCCGCGAAGGGAACCGAACTCTACTAATTGAATTCGAGAAGTGGAAAGTTATTCGTTTTGCAACACGTGGCCGGTGTGCCGTTATCCCGGACAGAAAGAGGATTTCCCTCCCGCCGAGTAAAGCTGTCCGTTTTGTTTCCCAATGCTGATTCCGATCGATCCGATTGCTCACAATAGATTTCCGTAGCAACCGTTCAGTTAGGTTCTGGCAGCTCAAATTGTATAACTCCTTGCCCGCTCGGAAAGTTCATTTTCCCGGTAATATGGAGGGATCTCGGATTTAGTTTACTAACTTCTATATCCAATATTACGAACTCTATCGTTTATCTACTTCGAACCATCTACCATCCCAGCCGCATTACGTTCGAACGAAAGGGAACGGTATCACAAGTTTCTAACCGCGTGTTTACCTTCGGCCGCAATTCGATTCGTTTCCGTTTTAAACGATGCGCGAATCGAATTCATAACGCGACTCGGCGAGCAGTAAACCCGGATCAGGTATCGGTATCTCCCGGCTGGATCATCGAACGATAATTCGCCGGTATTCGTACAGGATTTACATTTTTCATTCGACGGGCCTCGCCGGCACATATTCGAAACGGCCATAAACGTAGCTTCGAGCCGGGCAATCTTGCAGCGTCAACCGGGAACCGGAATTTATTTCTTACTCCCGCTACCCGACGCAGCCGTGAAACAAGCTGCGTAATTCATTTACCCACACGCGCGACCGGGTTAAATAACCTTCTCGCCTGCAGCTCGCAAATTTTATCACGCCAGCTCGCCGAAAGCTCGCAACCCTCCGTTGCTCCCGCGATAACCCGATACAATTAATACACGTCCACGGTTTCTCCGAACGCACCGTATTACCCACCTCGCCGAATCAATTATTTTCGCGCGCTCCGGTTACGAGCCGACGGCAAGAATTCTCGGGAATCGTGAATTATACTCGCGACCCCCCGGGCAAGCGAGAGAAACAGCGAGCCGGCGATCCTGCCTGCGATCCCGGATAGAGCCAGAAATGACCTAAGTCGAACAGGCTTTTAACCCTTTGCACTCTTATGTCGAGTGTGACTCGACGTCAGTTTTTATCTCAGGAGCTCCTTTCTCGAGTCCTACTCGACATTTTTTTATGTCTAAATACATAAATCTCGCTCACGTTATTGTTTCTTCCTTTATTTATTTAAATTGCCAAATTAAATGGTCCAAAATCGTTCTCGTCGCTCAAATTATATTAATTAATTATTGTATTAATATATTATTATATTTTTATTATTATTTTATTATTATATTAATCATTAGATTTTCACCAAACGAACGGAGCGTCGCGAAGTCCAGATATATTGTCGTACTCAGAGTTCATCCACAACATGTATATGTACATTGATAGGAAACATTAAACTGGTGCCAACGTCGCTGAGATTCACATACCGCATAAAAATAAATCGCACAAAAACAGGTCTTACTATATATATTTCAGTCACTTGGACTTTGGACTATCGAACCGTTGATCATTTTAGTTGTCTGAACTTGGACCATCGAAGCATCGATTATTTTAGTCGTCTGCATTTGGACCATCGAACCGTCGATCATTTCAGCCGTCTGAACTTGGACCATCGAGCTAACGATTCAATCTTATCGACAGTTGAAGCAGCTACCTGAAGTCGATTCGATTTGATTGAATTTCTTTTTATTCGATTTGATGAAGTTGATTGATGAAAAATTAAGTCGACTAAAAACATCGTTGGTTACTGTCGACTTAATCGATAGTTTTTAGTCGATGCTGCCCATCAGTAGCGACGATACACCGCCGGGAAGTTTGATACTTCCTTCCCCGCGCGACTGTCCGTGAAACAAACGACTAACTGCGCGCAATCAACATAATCCGATTATCTGGTCCTTACCGATTGTATATCCAGATAATACGACGACGTGAGTGAGTTTCAGGAACGCGAGCTTTCCTATAATCCGGATAGCACCTTTCGATCGCCCGGAAGCGTAATACTCTTAATGAGAAGCCTTTAGTGATATCTTGTCTCGGTTATCTTCGTCCGAGATTCAACACGAAGGAGAGCTCCAACTTGCTTCCGCCTAACTATGCTGCAACCGCGCTCTGTACCTTTCAATTTTTATTCACGACTTCACGAGCATTTGCTCCGCTAACGAGCCATTGGAGTTTTTTATTAACCTGTAAATTAAAATTGAACTTTTACCCATTTTGCAACGTGGAAATTGGAAAAAATTTCTACCCTCGTTGTAGAACTTTTTACGCGTTAGAATCGGAGAAAAAAAATCTGTGAAACGTCGATGATCCGAAGCTGATTCTATATTTTTTTAAATTATCTATGGTTTGGAAAAATGTTTACACGTGCTACTTGCGCGACGGTAGATCTTCGAATTCTTTCGGGAGCTCGACGCGCCGTGTGTAACGCGAGCCTTTCTGGGACGTGTGAACGCGTCGAAAGTCGTAGGAATCGAGAGACGGTGGATGTGAATGGACATGCACGCGCGTTGGCCTTCTTTAGCTCGACACCCAGTCAGTTACTATGATTGCGGCCGCCTCGCCATTCTGTTGAACGCGTTGCATGCTCGAAAGTTTCGCGAAACTTTCGTTCTTGATGGCGCCACGAAACTAGGGTGCAGACGCTCGAATTTCTTCGCCGCGAAGTTCCGCCGCCATTGAATTCGATTCGTTCCGCGTTGGATGCCGGATGATTGAGTCCAACTTGTTTCTTAAGCTACTTTAACTTTTCATATCTGGAGAATCGCATCGAAAACCACTTAACTAGGTACTGAAGCTTGGGCTAATTGTCAACGTTCGACCAATTAGATGTTCGATTAAAATAACGTTTAAGTGTTTCACGCGTTGATTGCGCGAGCAAACGTACAGGATAAATAATATCGCGTCCACTTTATTATATGTATCAATCCTAATATTTACTCTGTCGTCGGCGCTGATGACGTACGCGTAACAATTAATTGCGGCTATGATGAAATGTAAACCGTGAATATTGTATTTAACTGGGAATCAATATCTAATCGAAATCGTTATAACTTTAATATTACTACGCCGGAGGGCAATCTAATCACGGTTTGATAATTACACGCTCGTATCTCATATAAAGTAGAATTATTCACGTGTGCAGTAATTCATACCGTGGTTGTAATTTAGACTATTTAAAATTCGATTACGTATGCACGTAGTTAATGTTAAATAATGATTAACTCCGCACAGTGGGCATCGAACCATGCATGAAATTTCGTGAATCGGTGTCGTTTTGCATCGACTAATTCGGTTTAAAAAGCTTATCGCTTCAACCGTTGATCACGTCTCTTTATCACGTTTTTCGAATTCTTGCCACAGATTTTACGACCTCGATTGATCGAATTTTTGGTACTTTTCCGTTAGCCGGGCGCAAGCGAAAAATTGTAAACCAAACGCGAGTTGAGTCGCCAAATAAAGATTAAGTTCTGATTAGGTTATGGTTGTAAGAAATTTGGCGGAACATTAATAAACGTGTTACCATCCTGATTGAATAGTCAGTAGTGTTAGTAATTGAATGGCGTCGATCTACCTGATCGCGGAAGCGATAAGGGGGTGATAGGGGAAAATAGTATACATATAAGAGAGGTCCGATAGAAGGAATGATGAGTTGTTAGCCTTCAGTCGTTAGCCTAAAATCGTTGGCCTTGAACCATTAGCCGTTGATTATTAAATAGCCATTAATCGTTAATTATCACCAGTCGTGATTGAAAGCCGTTGGCATTTATATTATACGAAGGAATCCTTGGCCTGTATTGTACTTAGAGCGGAGGGAGTTCAAGTAAAAGTTAGCCAGGATCTCAGAGGAGTTGTGATAAATCCTAATTATTGTATTATTCCTTACACAGAACATAAGTTTTGTTTAATTTAGTTTAAAGAAAAATGATTATTTTATTTTGTACATTATATATCGTTTAATATAACAAACAATATCTTTCTTTAATAAAAATCCATCCTCTTACTGTACTCTTTATCGCGTCCTCCCACCGTACAGGGGTCCGCATCCTGCACCCGAACCGTCGAGACTTTCCAAAAAACAAGTACGGTTTCACCCTCTGTAATCGGATAAAATCCGCAGTGATTACAGCCGCGGGTAGATCGAAAGGATCTGCTTCGTAATCTCGTTTCGAGCGGCGATACTCTAACAAGGTGGGAAGCAAAGTAAATAGCCAGGCAGTTTTGCGGGGGGAACAGATACGGTTGAACGTGAGACAAGCGGCGACGTGTATTGAGATGCTGGGAGTATGTTTCCTCGGCGAATGAAGCTTCCCCGGTAGACATCATTTAACCGGGTGTACACGAACAATATTGCGAGCGGAACAGTGACTGCGAGGCGCGATGCAAATTCCGCAAATAGTGCCGCGATATGGACGAACGAAAGGGTTGCCGGTCGACGAGCCATCCTTGAGCCCGCGGTATTTATCTTAGCAGTTCGATGCGGCAGACACGGTTTGATCGTACGACGGAAGTGGCTAGAAACGATGGAATTCAAATAAGTCAAGTACGATCCTGATATTTGATTCGTCTGTAGGAATGATTCAGCATCTGGAGAACAATTTCGATTGCATGTCCGAGGAATTTCATACAGAACGTGGAAGTAAATTTGCGGCATAGTTCATCAGGGTATTCCATGCCCGACGGATGCATCGTTCCATGTTATTTATTTAAATGCTTCTTTACGCAGAAATCGTGCGACACGGGTAACGGACCGTTGCTGTAAAAACATAACACGTAACCAGTTTTCGACATTTTCAATTTTTTAAAAATACAGACGATGTTTTAAATCTTTAGCGAATTTTCTTTCGGAAAATTTTGAACGAGCAATTTTGTTTAAAACAAAGTCACGGCGAAGCTGTTTCAAAATATTGAAAGCGCTGGGGCTCGTCTTTTTGTGTGAAAACGCTCTGCAGACTTGACAAATATTTTTAATAGCATTCGTCGGAGGACCCGTTATTCCCTTCGAGCCTCGCGCGAACTGCGAGTGAATTTTCGCTGACAGCTTCTATTTATCTCCGCTTGAAAAAATGTAGGATGCAAACGCGGCTTCTGTCGGAATAAAAACACGAGCGGTTCGTCAACTCCCGATTAAGAGCCGATCGAAGTTTAATTGAATCAAACGGGGGCGCGGGTAAACGCAACATAATTTGTATTATGCCGGGTGAAATTGGTTAAACAAATCTGGAAATGTCTGAAGTTGGTAATCGAGTTTGTAAACTGCGAACGCTGCGTTTCTACTTTGAACTATTCTCGCAACAGTTCTCGTAAACCGCCTCGTAGCATGTAAGTACCGTAATTATTCATGCGTGTTCAACTTTTCGACTGCTGTCCGTTCCCGCCTAATAGAAAAATCAATGATCGAGCGAGACTGGCTGCGCGATACCGTTGGTACACCTTCGGACAATTATTCCGGACCCACTGCTGCTTATGTGTGAGTCCTCTATTGGGGCAATACTCAAAAGTAATAATAAATCTATGCCTCATTTTTTCAGTGCCCGATCTGGCATCAATACTGCTGGCTTCTGACATAACTTTGACGTTTTGAAATAAGAGCATTAAATTTTTATCAATAACCATTTGATAAAAATTTAATATCGTAAGTACTTAATTGGCAAACTGCATTAATTAGGTTTTGGTTATAAACACGTATATTTTCAATGTCTCTTCGTTTCTCGTGCTGTTGCATTTGTCAAACAATTATCCAATTAAATAGACATCGAGCGAAGATCGATCAAATTATCAGTGAGCTCAGAATAGGTGTTTTTATTTCCATCACATTTATACCGCGTAGTTATTTTTTTCCTTTTATTTTTGGATGACTGAATGCTCCCAAACAAACAGCAGAGGATATCAATTATTGACAGATGCGATTGATACGAGGAGTACGTACAGAGCCAAAATTACCAAATGTTGCACTATATCTATATATGTAATCTGAATTTCGCAAATTTGTTGAGTCAACAGTGCCAATTCTGTCGCGTGTAAATATTTTTTTTAACGAATTTAATTGTTCATTACACGCCGATATCATTTACTTGCGCCCGATATTTGTTATTTCTCGCATTTCGTCCGTCACCGATTGACTAGTTTCCTATGGCTGAAATTCATCCTGCAGATTCGCGCAAACGATCTACCAACGATTTTAATGCCGCTGCGCGATCCGAGAACATGATCCGTGTTTTTCCTATATATTCGTGGTCCAGTTAATTCCACAGTTTTTCGGTTAACCCCGTGAAACATGACGTGAACCACGCTTTGCAAGTACAATCGGAAAAATCCCGAGCTACACAGATAGATATTGGAATGTTCCCTCGTTGCCACTAGCCGCTACCAAAAACCCTTGATCGCTCGAGCAGAGCGAAAAAACTCTCGGTGCTATTCTTACATTTTCATCTGTGTGACCGTTTCACCTGACTCTCGTGTAATCGTGAGTAAAAATATTAGGGGTTGCGAATTATTAACCCTTTGCACTCGAAGAATTTTTCCCAAATATTTGCTGAATTTCTTTATATAACGATTATTTTATAAATCATAAACTTACTGTTTATTTTTATCCTCGACAATTTTTAAATTAATGTATATATATGAATTCTATGGTATTTAGGTTTAATTTGATTAACGACGTACGTTTTATTTGAAACCGTGAATCACCTTTCGAGCTCAAAGGGTTAATCACCCCTATGCTCTCGACCAATCTCTGATATATACAATAGTCGGTGTTATCCCTCGCGAATTGATTTTTTCATGGCACACTTGAAAAGTTCTAACGACCGTAGAGATGACAAATTTTGCCAACTCCTCCGGGACGTCAGCGACGCGGCTATCGAAATAAACTCTTGGAACACAATTTTCAAACAGTATAAACTTGATCCCTCTTCGGCTGTCATCTGCACTCGTCAAATTTTGACACATTTCACCCGCTGTCCTCCCGGCGCGCGGCAACTCGATTACATTTTGATTCCCGTCTCGTACAGTTTACGCATTTCATTTCTCGTGACGCGACGGTCGCGTGATATACCTTTTTTTTTAAACCTACCGCGAGGCCGTAGATTGCTGATCGGATCCATTTCGGTCGGCATAACGATGAGCACCGATAGCACGGCCACGGTCACGCGAGTCCACGAAAATTCCGTCTAGCCTCGCACCCCTTATCGTACCAAACTTTCCGTGAGTGACGTATCGATATATCCGGACGTGTACGTGAAAGTAATACCCAACCATCGGTCTCTCGTTCAACAGTTCTAATTTCAAACTCATTTTAAAATCATACGAAAATCATAAGGAAATTGAAATAGAATTCGGAGTGCAAGGGGTTAAATTAACCGAAGAAATCGTCGACCTATTGTATTCAGTCAGAGCGGAGGGAGTTCGAATAAAGGAGCCTGTGTTAAAACCAAAGTTTATTGTATCGTCCCTTATATAGAATACAAACCTAGTTTAATACTAAATCTACCGACAGATTTTGCTTGTTCTTGCATGTTTCAATACTATTTAATGTTGGCATTGGTATTTTAATTTAGTATAATTTTAAATCAGAGTTATAATTTTAGCAATATAACAAAACGATATTTGTTTCATTTTTATTCTTTATGGTAGCTCTAGTGTTAACCCTTTGCACTCCGAATTTTATTTCAATTTCGTTATCACTAGATCCCAACGCTTTTAAGCGTTTTAATTGCAACTTACTCTAACTAACAAATAAGGCAATTGAAATAAATAAAGGAAGATAAAATAACGTGTACGCGACATCTATTTATTTAGAGATGAAAAAATGTCGAGTGGGACTCGACAAAGGAGCTCCTGAGATAAAAACTGATATCGAGTCACACTCGACATAGGAGTGTAAAGGGTTAAGTTGATTTCAAAAGTGGTGGTTATTTAATTTTACTTTTATTGTTTAAAAATAACATCATTTTCCGGTACAAATCCAATCCCTTTCCTATAATTCAAGTCTCCGCGATCAAATGAACCTCACACGAGACTCTAGATACTACCAGAAAAGTACGTAACTTTAACATTTAACGTATGAGACGTATTAAGTTACATTCTCCGCGCGCGCGCGGTCAGCCCGGCCTGTTTCCACATCATTATCGTAAACCAACAGTCCGCACATTAATTAGCCACGAGACCAGCGGGTCGCGCAGCGACAAAGATTCGTTTGCGTGCGCGTAATCTGCCGTAGGGTTCAGAAAAGGAAGTTGCCCCGGTTTCAATAATGCTCGAAACAGATTACGCTCGGTCCGAATCAATTAGCTCTCGCCGAGAGGAAAACCGTAGTTTTTCTTCTCTCAACGGCCAAGGTTAACACTTTGACGGCCACACGTTTCGGAAAAAGAGTTGCGCTTGCCGCCGGAACATTTAGTCAGTCTTGTGTCAAATTGGCAGACGTCATCTAATGAAAATTCTTCTGTTGGTTTATGGACGACTCGAAATTTACATATATTGGAAATGGTCTGTGATGAGTTTAATCTTGACATTTTTCGCTATCGCTGAAATGTCAGTATCTCTAAACTCGACGAAGTCTATTTCTTGGCATGACTCTTTCCAAAATTAGTGTGTATCAATGGACTTGTTAATCAGTACTCAATTTTTTTGTCCTTTTTACTAATCCCATCAGAATTATTAAAGCGATAAATGTTTTCATCTCCTCGACGTCTGTATCCATCCACTTCCTACGTTTACTTTCTTTTCATTTGAATTTGGCTCGTGAACTCACGTACACGTGACTTCGGCCGTCGAAGTGTTAAGACAAGCCGAGATCAACGAGTTGCCATTCTTTCCACGGTTTTTGCTCGGTGCATTAACAGCCACTCCGTCGGCTAAGCGAACAAGAAGCACGGCCGCTCACGTTCTCCCTTCTAATGCTAATTAACAAGTGCACGTTTAAACGAGGGAGTCGCGTGTTTGCGCGCGGCGGTGGCGGCGCTCCGTTAAGGCGGCGCGCATTATACTCGAAGCGTAAAGAGGTTCTTGCAAAGTGTCGCGGGTTCTGGTCGACTTCTGAATGACTTTTTCACACCCTGCCGCGGCAGCCAGCCGCGCGCATCCTGTTCGCACCGCGAATTAACGCGAGTAACCGCGAGACGTTTAACGCGACCGCGTGCACGCCACGAAAATGCTACCGCCGAGTTGAACGACGAATTTATCCCGATTTTCTTTTGAGATCCCGCGAACGTCCGGCCTTTTTACCGGTCTCAGACGGTCGATGCGTTTCTCCCCCCCTCATTTTGTTTCTTCTTTTTTTTTTGCCATCCGCAAAGCGTTTCTAATTTGCTTAAGCCGGCGTGTAAAAGGATTTCGCGTGTATAAATTTACGACGGCCGTTTAGTAAAGGAATTTCTTTTTCATTAGTGTAAAAGCTTTTACCAGAGGCTTGTTGATTTATGGATTCGGCCCCGCTCGAAGGGCTCTATTGTTTCCGCGGAATGAAAACTGTTTTGTCGCACATTTTTTACGGCTATAAAATATGAACGGTCCACGCGTTTATTCCTCCATTTGTCAGTCACGTACCCACGTGCGCAAGTATTTCTTCGTTTATTTCAGTTCTGTGTAATATACATTCTATTGCCAGGAGACAGTCTGAAGGCGAGTTCGAGTCTGAAAATGTCATCGATGGGTTATCCCGCTTGTACGGGTATCTCAATTAACCCTTTGCATTAGAAAGGTGACTCACGACCATCGCTTTAATTAAATGATATTTAATCATATAATATTCACATTAATTTTAAAAATCGAAAAAAGATTGATAATAATTTTATTAAACGTAATACCATGTAAGATAACAAAACAGAACTCACTGAACAAATATTCTGTTTTGAGATATGAAGATGAAAATATAAAAGTAAGAAATACACCAAATAATTGCTCGAGTGCAAAGGGTTTAAAGATTAATAATAATTTTATTAAATGTAATACCATGTAAGATAACAACACAGAACTAATTGAACAAATATTCTGTTTTGAGATATGAAGATAAAAATATAAAAGTAAGAAATTCACGAAATAATTGCTCGAGTGCAAAGGGTTATTTTCAGACCACCCTTGCGACCAAATGTACGACGAGGTATTCTCGTTCGTGGCCGTTGCTCGCGCGTGTCACGCTTTTAAGTTCTCATACTTTACCGATACGCACGAAGCAGCGTTCGGGTACAAACGGATCAAATTGATCAAACAGGAAGAGAAGAGATCGGGCGGTAGAATCGTCGGCACACAATGAACGTGTTTCGGCGAGCGACCACTTTGTTCCGCTGACGGTCGATTCGTCCACAACCATGGGAATTAACCAAAACGATTCGAAATCGCGGAACAACTATCGCGTTGACGCGCGATAGTATAGATTTCACGGGACGCGATGCGAACTGAAAACAGGCGAGCGCAGGACGACGGGGGGTTAGCGAGTGTTAAAAAGCATCTATAGACGAGAGATTTTCGTGGAGATTAAAAAACGCGTAGGTTCCATTGCACGACTCGTGATACCATGATTGTTGAAAAAAATCGGACCGGGTCAGACAATGCGAATGTAAATCAAAATTTGGTTGCGAACACAGCTCTGTGTGCTCTGCTCAATAGCGTGTACGCACCGGTTTTACACGCATCAAAAGGGAGATGAATTCCGGCGCTTTGCTCATGGGTTTTTTGCCGGAACGAAATTTCGACCGGGAGACTGAACGGATTTCACATCCGAAGACGGTAAGTGCGTCGCTTCGAAATTTCCATAAACCAACGTGTATTTTAATGATATCTGAAAAGATAGAGATGTTTCGAAGTGGCTGACCTGTTTACCGGATCTCAATCCTGTCGAACATCTCTGGGGACCTCTCCTAAGAACAGTTCACGGAAATTGTATGCAATTCAGTTTTGTGAAGCATGGACGACAACTTCGAACTCGAATTCTCTCGATCGAAATGTTCGAGTTGTTCAAGAAAATTACGGCTAGGGACAGTGAATCATAGCCAGTTCTTGATTGCGTGAGTTTTGCCTAACATGACAAAATCCAAGAGGAATAATATATTTTCATCCTGATTTTCAATACTCGATGCAAGCTTTTAAATCCTTACATCACATTTACGGTTCAAAATGAAAACGATTTTAATAAATATAAAACTACAATTAACCCGTTGGGTACATTTGACGTCCGAGCCACGTCACTCACTTTTTCCCCTGGGAGCGGATGACGTGTTTAAGACGTCAAACCAAAAATTATATCCGGTCCACATGCAAATATTTTCTCAAATAAATCCGTAGCCAAAGTGTTAATATTGGATATAATTAATAATATTGAATATGAAATACAATTTTAATAAATTCAAATAAATATCTTGGATTTTGTCATCCTAAGGAAAGTTCATACAAGCGAACAGCTGGCTACCACAGATGAGGAGAGAAATTATTTACGAGTCCCTTTTAGGCGAGCCGATTCTCTATTTCTAGATCTACAGCTTCGGACAATTATTCTCGACCAGCTGTTGCTTATGTGTGGGTCCCTTGCGGGGCAATATTCAAAAGTAGTAATGAGCCTGTGCCTCATTTTTTCAGTGCTCAGTCTGGCATTAATGCTGCTGACATAATTTTGACGTTCCGAAATTAAAAAAAAGATAATAAAAATATCGTGCACTGAAAAAATGAGACACAGATTTATTATTCTTTTTGAAATTTATCCCGCTAGAGGACTTACACATCAGCAGGAGCTGACTAAGAACAATTGTCCGAAGCTGTACACAAATACATACGGATTAGTGGTCCAGAAATAAGAATATTAATAGTCTTTTTTATGTATGACAATTTCTAATTGATTATTCCTGTTAGAACTCGATATCTATTTACTGAGACGTTCATATCAAACTGGTTCTTATTTCTCGCTTAATAGGATATTTCAAGTATTCTGTCTCGGTTATTACTCACCCCATTTCAACCTGAGAATTCTCGTAGATGCACTACAGGCTGCTGTCGTCTTTTCTTGTCCGCCCGCAGTAACATCTTCCCGTATCCTTAAGAGACACCATTTGGATTCCGCTGCGAAAGAAATCAAAAACGAAAATATCCACTAGTCCGAACGTACGGGAAAAATCTATTTGAAAATTCCTTTCCAATTAACTATTTTACAAAACTGTTTAACGTCTGGCGCACGCACGTAAACTTGCCAACGAGAAATAATTATTTGCACAGCAAATGAAATTCCTAGCGAGATTCCCAAGCTGATCGAAAAAGTTTATTCAATTTCATAATAAGCTGATAAAGTTGGAGTTTATTGGTAGCACAAGGGAGGACAGTGGAATATTAATCGCAAATGAACATAAATTGTTTGAATAGTTTCGTAACTGGACGAGTTATTTATTACATCCCGCGAAGAAGATTGCTATTTAAATATTGATCCAATTTGTGATTTTTAACTAATTTATTACGCAACGATATCCCATATATTCAGTCGGTAAAAAAATAATTTACTTACAATAAACCATTTTCGAAAGTTGTAGTGGAAGCAAACCCATCGTTTAAGCTATCGTTAAAATGGCAACACTGTGTTGATAGCTTAGGTGCATATTTTGATTAATTATATTATTTCTTGCCCGAGATATAATAAACCAAACTTTCAATCTGAAATCGGACGTTTCATGCTTAATGACGTTATTAATTTCTGTTGGAGGTATCATTGTCCAAAGGTGTAAGTACACGATATTAGCGCATTAAGTTATGAAACAATGCGAAAGAAAATAGAGACGAGAAACATAGCTTCCACGTTCCACGGGAGTAATAACGCGGACTCTTTTCGTACGATATTCTCGGATGAATCTAACTTGGAGCAAGTTTTCATCGGCGACGGTTCCGCGCTGTACATATTCGCGGGGAGTTTCACAGGTAGCGGCGATCGATACCGGAATATTTCCCGGCTTGCTGGATATCAGTATGTCAGCGCACCGACGAACAATTGGCATATGCGCTTCCGAATTCAATTAGACGCAGTTACGGGAACGTTGAACGCTTCCTGTCTCGAGAAATTACCACGCTTCCTTGGAAATATACACGGTGAAATGATTTCAAGCGAGAATCCTTAGGGGAACGATCCTAATTCGGTAACCGCCAACGATTTTTCCAATTCCGCTCGCTCGGGCGTTATTAGATTTGCAAATGGAAAATAAATGCGTAGAGACAGAGCCGGCAGCCCGAGATTGCATTTGCATTTTTTAAATATATCACGGTTAATTTCATATTCTAGTTAGCTTCAATTAATTCCCTACACGGTACGGCTTTTAATAACCGAAAAAATAAACCGAAACACGTGGCCTGGGAGTTAAGGGAATTTTAATATAATAAAAATGCTTCTACTCGTCGAACGAGAAAGTTTATCAAGTTGACACTTGTACATGGTTAGCGTGTCCGGTAATAGGTATCGGCGTCGCAAATAAATTTTGATTAAAACACGGTCGCAGGGCACGTGAAAAAGTTTGCGGAAAACGAAATCGAGGTCATCGGTAAAGTTACATCGAAACTTAATTTAGCAAACCTAATTTTCTCTTAAAATATTTTCCCCGCCAAGTTGACACAACTTTTCCCGCGCCGGCTAAAGTTATCAGCGCCGACTGCCGCTATTCTCTGTTGATTATTTTTCGTTTCTTTATCGGGTTTGAAACTGCTGGAAGTAACTCGCCTGTTCCTATGAAACTAAAAACTGTTTCATTTTCCATTTCATAACCGTGAAACGATATCGGGTCGACTTCGTCGGTTCGGAAAGAAGCCGATTTTCGTCCTGGCTGTAATTAAACCCTTTCATTATTTTCAAAGCAATTTTTCCCTTTCGCAATATTTCTTATCGCGCAACGAATTGTTATCACGGCCCGGTCATAAGCGCTTAGTCACCATAGGCTTTTCATTTAATTTCAAACTAGCTCTCGTAAAATTAGCTCGTTCTTATCGCCACGGTTACATCAACTTTTCCACCTCGTTTGATTATTATCCCATCTGGCCGGGAGTAATTACAACCACAATTAAAATTGCTGGCTACAAAGGCCGGGCTTGAGAAAAGAAGCTCGAAACATCTGGTTAGAAAATAAAAAATAAACGAGTCGAAACAGTCGGCACGCGACGGCAAGTATAGTTTCGCTAACGAAATCACGCGACTTACTTCCCGTCCAAAACGCGAGAAATTCAAACCGTATAGAGTAACACGGTTTCAATCGTGATCGTCATTGCGTGTATCGAACGTGAAGTCGATCCGGTGCGAGATGGAATAAAATCATTTTTCGGATGGAATCGGTAATTTCTTTTTGCCCGAAACACAACATTCGCATTTTGAAACATCGGCTGATGTACGTACCATCGGAACGGAAGCTGGGAGCGTAGACAGGCATCGGGATATCCGCTCGATGGGACGTTGCACCGGCGCGACGATGCAAATTCCAGGTACACCTGCACGTGAAAGGAAACGAGCGACGTAATGCCCCCGGGGGCGAGGGCGGCCCGCTGGCCCCCCTCCGCTACTATTTATCTTTCGTTCCCGCTACGATAGACGCGACGTACCGCTGGATCATGAGTCCCATTCGGTGGTTATCTGAATATTTAACCCCCCTCGAATGAACTCATGTCCACGACGCATCTTTTCTTTTATTTCAATTGAAAAAATCTAAGAGATTTATTTCATCAAATGTTCGCAGTGAATATTATTAAATTTCCAATTTATTATTATCATTACTAACGTTATTAAATTACATGTTATTATATACACATATACAATATGTACATATACTATATATTGGTAGCTTCCTTGGCTAGAGCATCAGAACGATCATTTCATCCACGTACAGAACTCTTCATCGCAAGGATTTCTTGAAAAGAGTCCTTTCAAAAGATTTTTACATACATGTAAATTGCTTTCAGACAATTAATTTACGAGCCATGCTGCACCGTTAAATCTCTCCTGTATAATTTTTTACGTCATTTCTTCCCGGCCGTATTCGATGTATCTGAGGTACGCGTATGGAATACGTGACGAGCGGACGAGACAACGGCCGCATTCTGGGACAGTTTAAACGTATCTCTCGGTAGGTTTCTTCCGGGTCGTCGGAAAAATTGCTCCTAAATTATTCACTTTTGACTGCCAGCGTAATCGCGGCCGCCCTTAAAAGTCCCGTTTCACGGTATTTGTGTAATGAGCGTTTCTCTCTGGGCGAATACAATAGCCCGACGGAAGCTCGTCCCTTAACAGGGAATTACCGTCGCAGGTGAGGGGAAATTGTGTACGATCGCAGAGATTGCTCACGTTTCATTCTTAAAACGAATATAACACGTAATCGCGTTCCATATATTCGCCGCGATCAGCGATACCCCCATTTTATTCTGTCCTATTATGAAACTTGAATTTAATCTTCGTGAAATCGCGTATCAGCCGATCCTTTGTCCTTCCTTCCTTCGAACAAGCTCCAACGAGCACTCGGCCGCGCAATTATTACCGAGCGCGCGTAAATGAGGATCGAGCGAGAATCTTTTGAAACGCGCGCCGACGGTTCCCGTACGTTTTTCGCGTATCCCTGGATCGCAACACGCATTACGAGCTCCCGTGGTACCGCAGAGAACTTAATCGCTTGTAACATACACGATGTCACGTACGTCTCGTTGCTTAAATCCGGACGTGCCGTGCTCTTCCTGGCATTTGCATTCGTTCGTACCGTTTCCTCTCGCCGTCTGAATTTTACCGAATGCGCGCCGATCGATCCGTCAAATTTTCATCGTATAAAATAAAACAAAGAAAATTCTATACATCGGTTTCGCTCTCAGCAACATTTCGTTCGCTGCCGTATGTAAAAATGTTTAACGAGGTCCGAGATGTACAGCTTCGGACAATTATTCCGGATCCACTACTGCTTATGTGCGAGTCGCCTATTGGGACAATATTCAAAAGTAGTAATAAGTCTATACCACATTTTTTCATTGCTTCTGATACAATTTGTACGTTTCGAAGTAAAAACAGTTTTAACCTGCACCTTGACACACAATTACTAATGTAACATTAATGAATATTACTATAAGTATTAATTGAGATAATAAGTATATAAACAGAATATAATGATATAATTTTGACGTTACGAAATAAAAACAGTTTTAACCGGCATCTTGATAAAGAATTATTAACGTAATTTTATTTCGAAGCTGAATGCAGAAATACGCGAAAATCTGCGCAATATATAAATGAAGAAAATAATAAATGTTCTGTTCACTTATTTATTTATGGCTTTATTTTTTATATTTTCTTATACTTATTTATTGCCTATTTACATATTAACTCAATTAAGATTTTAAGACGTAAGAGTTTATTATTCATTTATTTCTTAATTAAGATTTTAAGTTGTAAGTGCTTACTGTTTATATACTTATAGTAATATTGATTAATGTTACGTTAGTAATTGTGTGTCAAGGTGCAGGTTAAAACTGTTTTCATTTCGAAACATCAAAATTATGTCAGGAGCCAGCAGCATTAATGCCAGATAGAGCACTGAAAAAATGAGGCATAGATTCATTATTACTTTTGAATATTGTCCCAATAGGGGACTCACACATAAGCAGTAGCGGGTCCGGGATAATTGTCCGAAGCTGTACATTGTGTGTTTCACCTTAAAATTCATTCGTTTCACGAACGGGCTCGTGCGATTCCCTGATCCTAGAAAATTACTTAATAACGTATCGGGTAAATATGGAAAAATTTGATGCAAACGACTATCGTGATTTCGTATAGAGACGATAAGCTGCCAGCTACTGTGTTAATCATTTTTGGCTCGCGGAGGGCAACGTAACTGCGGGTGCTTTGGAATTGCGTGCGAAACGAGCACACGAGCATAAGAGCCGGCGAACGAACAGCTCGAAAAGGTCTTTTAATTACTCGTTGCTCCGTGTCACGCGAACTTTCGTTCCCTGTCAGCCGTCACGTAATCGAGCTAACCACAAAGCAAATAAAAGATGCCGCTGCATGCTCGCCGAAATAAAGATTACGCGCGATACAGGTGTCGTTACCGCGGCTGCCGCGAGGGATAATGCGTGGAAGTCCAACAACAGGGGAATTATATTGCCTCGGGAAATGACGCCGCTCTCTTTCTCTCGATACAACATTTTTCCTGAACGCGTCATGTTAACGCGATCGGACGCGGAATATTCGAAACGTTAAATTACGCTATAATCAGTTTTCGAGTTTAAGCATGTAGTTCACAGAGTTAATGATTCTAAATTTAAGCTCGCGCCACACACAAATGGACAGGTGATAGTAATCCCCAGATAAGCAGATTTAAACCCGCCTAACATCCTTTCACGGATTACCTAAAACATTTCCTATATTCTGCTATTATGAATAATATAGCTCGGCTTAACGTTAAACCCACTGTACACCGTCCAAATTACAGTGCTCTTTAAACCGTACATTTACGCGCAGAAAGAGAACGAATTTTTTTGATGTTTTAGCAAGCATTTGGAAAATTACCGAAATGTTTGCGTAAGTTTATTACGATCTTTTTACAGAAAGGGAAGTTTTTATTTATCTTCGCTTCGCAAGGATTCTATCGGCAGATTCGCGAATAGCTTATTTATACTCGATTTACAGTGCTCGCGCGAGTGTATTTGCTTTTAGAGCGAACCCTCTGGCAGACTTCGCAACCCTACACCGCGATACAGATGATGCCGTGACACTTGTAAAGCTCTTGAGCATTTCGACTTGAAGTCGCATATGTTCCAACAGCATCCGAGTAAGAGTATTGCTTTCTTCCATCAGTTCAACCGCTGACAGCACGAAATATGATTTCATCTACCCTCCTTCTATCTAAACTCTACGTATCCGTTGTCTCGCCCGCGGTTCGACCGAAAATAACGATCAATGCCTCGCGTCTACGAACGGGTGTCGCGTAAATTAATCGCCGATACTAATTTACTTATCGTACGATTGAATTTCGAAAACTGGATCATGGATCGCTATTGGAAAAATCGCGAACTCCAGAGAAGAATTTGCTTATCGATTGCTGTTTATTACTTCGTATGGATAAACATAACTTCTTTAAGGTGCACACAATTTTGAAGTCGAAGACAAGCCCCGCAGGGGAGGACCTTCTGAATTCCACGAAGAGCGTCCCAAAGCACTTTTAAAAAAGAACGGTCACTGAAAAAGTAGTGAATTAGCCGAACAAATGAACTACGATCATAAAACGATTCTCAATCATCTTCATTTTTGATGAAAACGCTACGAGCTTATTCCCCTGATATGATAAAGTTGAATTTGTAACTTGAAATTACGCGAAGAAAATGTTCAGGAAATAAAGTGCAATAACTCGTTAATTATTAGGTTTACGAGTACTGAACGTTAATACTCTTTTACCCACAATTTGACATTCTTGCATCCTTTGGTCGAAAAAACATCCCTTCCAAAAAAGTTCCCCAACCTAATACATTTCTAACACGAATATATTTCTAACAATCGCTCTGTTCTCCCGTTTACCGGCCGCACAAATCTCGTTCCGTAACTCGTTCACTTCGGCAGGATGAGAAAAGAAAACTATAGATACTAAAGAGTATCGGGGTCGGGATACAACCGTGCCTCGTATCGAGAGTGATCTCAAAGAAATTGAATTATTATTGTCGAGATAGATCGAAGAGTTCGTAAACGCGATTTTGACTCGATTCTTTGGACCGATTCCGTAATTTCGCCGAACGTCGAAATGTTTTTATTACGCGTTTGAAACTTTCGACGGTGATCTCACGGTTCGTACGACCTGAAGGAGCGTTCAAGTTTTCGCGGAGAAATTGCTTCCTGACCGACTCCGGCGGCGGATGAAATTAGTGCGATTCGGTTGATTCGATTCGTCGAACCCGCGCGAAAATAAGATACCTGCGGTTGTCGCGAGGGCGAATGCTGGTCACGATCCAGCCGGCGTGGCAATTCTGCCCGCGGTGAACGCATAAAGACGAGTTGTCAGTAAGGTTTCTAATATCGGAGCTCGCGGCGTCTCTCGACACCGAAAACCAGCCGGGAGCGAGAGAGCGGGACGATCGCCGAGTCCTTCGTTCTCCCCCTTTCTTTTCCTGCCTGTCTTCCGTGGAAACAGGGTCCACGATAAATGAGATTACGAGTTGTCGTTTCACGGAGCGTTATCGGAACGCGGAAAAACGATGCTTCTCGTTCGACGACGAGTAGAAGCCAAGCACCGGGAATGGAAGACGTCGTTGAGGCGTAATCCAAACTCGATTCCGTACGAGTCGAGAACCGGTCCGCGCGCGATCGATTCCCGGGGAACAAGCTCCCATAACGGTCCCGGGTACGATCGTTTAAATCGTAAACGTGGCCACGATAATTGAAAATCGAGCGGTGACCGTTTCCCCTTCCACGGGGCGGGCGGGTCGACCGAGCAACGACCGGTTCCTTTACTGCCCGAAAAATCTTCCGAAGATTTCTACCAGGAACGGAAGAACGGAAGGTCGGGCATAAAGTGGCCGAGCGATGCGACGCGCGATTCGTTTCTCGCCTCGTTTCCTCGTCACGAATCCGCGTCGTCGCGCTGGAATCGAAACGAGTTCGCTCGATCGGCCGACGACCGCATAAATTCGTAGATCCGAGCGCGTAGCCTGGTCCAGCGATTTACAAGACGTATGGTCGGTTGTTAGCCTCCTAACGAGGGTTTAAGCTCCGACTGAGCGATGCCACTCGTTAACGCCGCCTGCTACGGCTGTACACTTAACTTCACGAATCCCCGAACGGATGCCCGCGCTATCATTTTTGCACGACGTCCCTTGACATTGATCGCCATCAATGGGATTACCCTCTTCGGCTTTTTCCTACCGCGCCTGTTCGACCGTTAAGCCTTTAAGTGCAGAATTTAATTTTAGAAATCTTATTTTCTACTAATTTAAATATGTAAAAAATCTAGTACTTTGAATGATAT
>SHCU01000926.1:23743-37156 GCA_004307685.1 Ceratina australensis | reverse complement strand
TCCCTTGGTTCCAGCGTGCTTGTTCTCTCCACGGAGGCGACTTTTAATGGTGAACCGCGGGTGGTCCGGCGTCGACGCCTCGGACTATTGTTACCCCAGTACCTCTCGACCGATTATACGACCGGTCGTGTATTAAGGTAGCAATAAACATGCGCTCGAATTTTCTGAACGCATTAGGTGCCCGATTCGTCGGGTCTCGACTCTTAAAAACCACGACTTCGCATTCGAAATTGTTTTACACGCGCCACTAAACATTAGATACACGAATTTTTTATTATATCATCGTTATAATTTTTAATCGAAGAAAACTAAGTTCAGAAAGTGATTGCATGATTGTTCGTTATAACCCGGTGAAAATTATTCCGTGCCGTATCTATCGGCCTTTATACTTCACACGCGTCACGGCATTTTTTACTCGGTAACGATGTCGAGCTAGATTACCAACGAACGCTCGCACGAAGGTGGATGCATCAAACGTTTCACTGTATCAGACGAGATAAAGAATTGTTAAACAGTGATGGTCGCGAACCAATTTGATTAATGTTAGATTCCAGGCCTAACGGCTTTAACTATTTTTTAAAAGATATCTCCGAGCGATGAATTTATATGCGTTCGAATGACTGTTCAGGCTTAAATGCGTGTCTCCAAGCTATTTCATGTAACAGCTTTGATTCATTTAAACGGATACAGAAAATGATAATCATTTTTATGATAAGGAACGAAACAGTTTCTATCGATCCTTGAAGGATAAAATTTCACACGTTCTTAAGACTATTTCTACCATGAGGTGTCGAAAAACACCTTTCACATTTTAACTGAACATTATTCACTAAGTTTAACCCTTTGAGTACGGATTTATTCGAGAAAATATTTGCATGTGGAACGGATATAATTTTTAGTTTGACGTCTTAAACACGTCATCTCGCTCCTAGGGGAAAAAAGTGAATGACGTGTCTCAGACGTCAAATGTACCCAAGGGGTTAATCATCTCTCCACAATTGATTTTTTGACTTTTCTTATAATAGTTGTTAAATTAATTCAGCGATATCATTTTCCCCCAGCTCATCCTGGATTTAAAAAGACACCTTTTGGTCGAAATAGATATACACAAAATCGCGGTATAGTGTTAAGACACGCACGCGTGGCAATTAGCACATGCGAATCGGCTGCAAGTTGATCGGAGCACAATACCGAAGTTGCGCGAGTTCCATCGCGGCAGGAGTGAAAAACGACAAAAGACTGACCCGGCGGAAAAGTTGACCGAATATAATGGGAGAGAAGGGAGAGAGTCTTCCGAGTAAAAGTTCGAGGATAATTAAATTAACGGTTTGGTCGATGAAAGTAGGGAGAAGTATCGTCACGTGGCACGATGATGAAGCCATAGATAACTTCCGCGTGTGACGACAGCTCGTCAAGCATAGTTCCTACGGGATGAGAACGAGTCCTTACTCAAAGACCGAACGAAATATCTTTCATCTCGTTTTTTTCTCCCCCAGGTATGCGTTGAACAAGGACCACCGTGGCTGGCCTTAAAGAGACCGATTTTTATTACTCCCTTTATCGCTCCAAGCTCTCACGCCACCCATTTCATTCAATGCTAATCCGCTTCTTATTATATTATAATGCTCGTCGAAACGACGGCGACGCACCCCGCCAAGAGTCGTCGGAAGCACGTGCTTCCTAATGATCCACTGGTATTTCTCCATCCTGTCAATGGGAGCGACAAAGGTCACAGGGTGAAACGAGGAGGAAGACTGACGAACAATGAGTCATGAAAGAAGTAAGCAAATTCGTTGGTGTAAGAAATTTAGGAAAGTACAGTTAGCAAGAGAGATAGACGTATTTCTCGAAACGGACTTGAGAAGGAGTCGAATTCGGGGCAAAGAGTCATAAAATAAAAAACGTTGAAGAGAAGCAGATCCTATGGTGAAGGAAGAGAGTTCTAGGACTGCATATGACCTGCACTCTGTCTTGTAGCTTCAAGCTGCGAGGACACACAATTAACCGTGTCCTTTTTTGTACCTCAGAGTTTCAGTTTTCACGCCTACGTATGAATTTTACGAGTCCGCGATATCTAAGTATTAACCGAACTCTCGCTTCTTTAGATTTCTTTAACCCTTTTGTTACGGGTGCCGTATACAGAGTGTAAACCTACAGGATGGCAATATTTTAAGAGGGTGTTCTACAGGTCAAAAAATAAGACAAAAATGAAGAATGATAAGAAAATTTCAATTTTTGCCAAATTTGTAGGGAGTACCCAATTAATGATGACCCAAACGTAGTTTTGTCACTTTTCATTTTCGTTTTATTTTGTATCCTAGAATATGATCGTTAAATATTGTCCACCTGTAGGTTTACACCCTGTCTATCCGGCATCCGCGCGATGATCCAAATATACTCGTTTTCAAGTTCCTCAAACAATATGACGAGACAGTTGTTAAGTAGCTCTTAAAAAAGTGTACATATGAGAGAATTTCAAGGTAGTGTTGAAAGGCGTAATAGCGAACACCAAAGACTACCGAGTACAATGTGCACACATTTCGACGCGGTGACCCATTCAATGGTGTCACTCTTAACGTTGAATCTTACACTGGTGACCTTATTCAGCTTATTATGTAAGAATTTCTGTTGCTCTCCGTTAGGCAGACGAGGATAGGAACGCGTGCTCTCGAGTCGAGTGCCGAAACCGAAGGGGCTTTTATTTGACTTCCACCACGGATCTCGTTCTTTCCTGTGGCGCGCGACCGATCGTCGCGTGCTGGAGATCCGCCACTTGTTGGTACGCGAAAAAACCCGTCATCAAACACTCAATGGGAAACAATAAGGAATGATGGGATCGACAGCACGCGCGACGGACAAACACACCCGGTTGCGAAATTTATTCACGGCTCGCGCGAGAACACATTTTATTTCGCGATCTGCGTTTATCACGGCGCCGATAAGATTGCGCGTTATGCTCGATACGTGTTACTAATCGCTTCACCCTCTCCGGATAAGATTAGTTTACGTGGCAGGCGACGACTATTTTCGCGTAATAACGCTAGTTTATTACCTATTCCGGTTTATCGCCGGTACGCACTACGCTTCATTGAAAAAAAAGAAGGGAAAAAAAATACGCGTTTCGTTCCGGTCGGTTTTACGATCGTTCCCTCGAATCTGGACTTGCAAATGAACGTAAGCAGGTATACGAGTATGAAAAGGCAACAAGAAATTAACGAACGGCGAAATTCTCTCGTGGAAATACCGCGAACGCTACGATTTTTAAGCATTCCGTTTCCTTAACGAGATTAAACGAAATTATCCCGGATCGATGTCGCGGGCTCTCGTGAAAATTCTCAAAATTCCCGGTGTAACCGTCCCCGGCTTATGAGATTCTTGCGGGGGCCTCCGTTGCCCGCTGCCCGGTGGAAGTCGCGTGCACGAAATTGCACGGGGGACGTCGCTGAAATTCCACGAAGGGCTGACTGCCCGACCGGCCGTTCGCCCGGTCCGGCTGCAATTTATCGCGATAAAGGTGCAAAGCTATGACGTTAGACGCATCGTCTCACGACAAATAGCATTCCACGGGCGCCGATCGGTCAGCCCTGGCTAAATAACGTGCGATTTTTCGCGTGACAGCTAAACCTGAGCCCCAATACTCTAACCGATTAACTCAACTCCTAGTCAAATAATATTCATTCGACTATCACAAAACCATTTATCGAATAAAAATGTTGCGATTCGATACAAGATACGTAATAATTATTTTACTAGCCTCGAGATACGTCTAAAATTGAATTAAAAGAATTATGAAAAATTTTAGACGTATCTCGAGGCTAGTAAAATTAATTTATTTTATTTCTGTTAATTAAAAGAATTGTGAAAAAAGCTCATAGGAACTTAAGTCGTTGCGTATAGGAAATCGAAGAAGCTTCTGAGTATTAATGAGTTCAAGAGAATTTCTATACATTAGACAGACGCGTGTAGCCGCTGCTGGGGGAAATACGTGCATGTGTTTATAGGTACATATCTGCCAATTATAAGAGCGTAAACGATCCGCGATTAAGAGTGCTTTACGTGTGTTACGTTTATCAATGAGCCGTAAAGTAACGCATTTCGCGGTATCGCTGGATCGGAATGCTCCGAGCAGCATTTTCCGTACGGCCACGACTGAGACATGCGACCGACCGAACGGACGCGACCCGTTTCTCCTCTACTCGAGTACACCGCTACGGAGCCTAGTACAGCTACGATTTCGAAACGATCTACAAAGGATTTGCATGTCCTCGCGGATAATCACAGATAAATTATGCTAATTTAATCCCGTCGCGGTGAAAAGTGTATCGCGTTCGTACGAAGATCGACTGTAAAAGTCTGATCCTGTTTTCAACTGTTTACAACGAATCGGAACAGTTCGTCGGGTCTAATCGAGGAAAAAGTGGTATTTACTTTGTTGCAGTCGAATCATTTAATTTTCCCCGGGAACGTTTTACCTGTTTCTCCGTGCGTGGCATTAAAGTCACCGACGCACGCGTCTATTTAATGAACAGAGCGGGAAGAGCGACTGTAACCGAGCCAAACTCAGCGGAACCAGTATCGCTGCGATACGCCATAAGTAGACGCGTTGCGGCGTCGCTTCTGCTTCCCGTTTTCTACCGTGCTTCTTCCTCTTTACTTTCGAACGATTTCCCGCTGCTCGGAATTTTTCAGCTGGCCGGCGCACGTGCAACCAACCGACCGGGCGATATATGAATGAATGGGTTCGCGCGAGAACGTTGACATAATCGGCGTGCCGCGTGTCACGAAATATCTCGGTAACAATTAACATCAACCGGTGGAAACGCGAATGAACCGCTGCGAAATGAACTGTGAAATAGAAATCACGGCTGGCGCGCGGCACGGTACGCAAATCTGCATTCCTCGCGAGCCACGTTTCGTCGATAAAACGGTCATTTAAATTAATTTGTCGTGGCCCGATACGCCGGACATTCATAATATCCGCCGTTTTGTCGTTGAAATTGGCCGGATCGTTAAGCATGACTATTATACGTGTTTGCAGGAAAAAATTCGAAGCGAATACGTAATGGCCGAATGGAAATCGAACGTGTAATAAAGAATTATGGAGTGTATCGGTAATATGAAAACTGGTTTATCAATTCAACTATATATATAAATTGTTTGCAACGTAATGAACAATTTAATTAGAATTTCAAAACGGCTGCTCATTTCACGATGATTGATTCTGATAATTAGAATTTATGGTTTTTACTTCTTTTGCGGGTTTTATTAGATCGTTGACCAATACGCGATGAAATTATGATGCAGCGCTCTTGTTAAAGAATGAGATACAAAATTTTATGTGTATTTTGTACTGTTAGATATCAATTTTTCCGGCAAATACGTAGCGTCGTACTATTCATTGTATACTGTTTATATTATAGCTGTGTTGTATTCGCGGATTACATCTGTTACATACCTATGCATTCGAAGTTTAACGTTTATGTGCCATATGTGATAATCCTTTTTCTATTATAAAAATCTTTGAATATATTCACTCACGTCTATTTGAAATCTGTCTCTAAATTACTTCCACTGAAACCTGCCTGATTATCCTTAACATGTATCGTAAACCGTAATTTAATAAAACTTTTCAAACAGAATAATTCATTCTATTAAGTAGAATTTATAATCCTTCCCTTTTCTAACATCTTACAGATTGTTGACCAATACTTTCGTTACGAGAATAGAATAGTGACGCAGCACTCTCCTCGAAGAATGAGATTCAATAACGCGGATTGCAACTCAAAGGGAGATAAGCGTACAACAGTGGAACGATGGTATCGTTTAGTTATCAGCTCGGCTTGGAGTTTGAACTGATTGCGGCGAGGATCAAAGAGATCGTGACGATAGCGTAGATAAATATCCGAAAAAGAAATCAATGCTCCGTCGTTAGAATTATCGTTATCAGGTGACGTTGCGGCAATATGTGATCACCCGGGAGATCGATGCGCGTTGCATGGATACTGACGAGAAAGGATACACGGATGGGGCGTTTCGTAACCGGCTTCAATTATCCGCGATTCCGTCCGTTTCGTTCATTTGCCGATGGTAGAAAGTGGTTGTGTAAATTTGCCCAATGGAAATTGGCCAAGCGTTATCACGAAGACACGCGCCGCTCATTGGCCCGAGATTTCAGCCTCCCGCGCAGGGGTTGGAAATTCATCGCGAATTCCGATGAAACACGATCGACTAATTCCACAAAAATGTTCATTCATTTATAATTAATCACACGAGCAGGTTAGACCTCTCACAAAAATAGTTACTTTCGGTCGATAAATTTTCGACGCCGAAAGTCCTGATTTCATTTTGATTGCACGTCTACAGAAACGCGAAGAACGACGAGTCATTCTAAGCGCACCGAGGAATAAAGTCTCTGGCACAATGGGCGCGTGATTGATCGTTCCACGATTTCGCCCAAAACGACCAATTAGTACGATCACGAGGAAAAATTAAAATTTAATTATTCACGTATCCTCCCTCAGGGTGCTGTATATATATAACCGAAAATCGAATAATAATCTGGTATTTGATCGTCCGCTTCGGAGCAATGTCCGATCTAATTACCGCGAATTCGTTCCGCGAGAAACAAAAGTGAACACGTGCAGGTACGGCGTGCATGCGTGCACGTATACCCCTACAGGAAACGCGTGTTCCGTACGACAAAAAAAGTTCGCCAACATGATATTAACCTGGAGCCTGATATCGGCAAGTCGAATTGACCTTTCACTCCGGCGAGGGATTAACGCGGGAGTTATCGTCCGGCTCGCGAACTCGCAGAAACAAGAGGAGCTACGGTGAAATTTAATTATGCACCGGCTCGACGTAGTTCGCAACATCTGGCGAACCGCGTTTTCCACGGTTAGACGGTAACTTTTTTTTTTATCGTTAATACGTTAGCCTGTCCACGCTCGAGTGCAGATATAAATTGGCCGAATACGCGGCACGACTCTCACCGCGATATGATCGTGTGCGTCTATTTCCACGCGTCTACGTCAACCGTGACTTTTATCGATTCATCACCGATGTGCCCGTGATTAAACCGGGGAACCCGTTCTTGTCCACGCGTGATCTCGTTCTGACGGCCGACCAGCTGATTTTTGTCACCGACTTAAAAAACACTTGAGCCGTACACGTAATACGGTCTGATAATTCTATTAGAATATACCTACGAGATTGGGATTTCCTGAGAGAGTGCTCTTAAATTGGAAAAACTATCTACAAAGAAGATCACTCATCTCCGTTTTATCACTATTAAAAATATATTGTTACAGAGAAGGGAAAGGGGTCAGACTTTATTCATGGCCATGGTTTTTCCGCCTGATGAAAACGCGTGTTCCCGTTCAGAACGCAGTATCTCACTTTCGTCACCAACTTAAAAAACACTTCAGCCGTACATGTAATACGGTCTGATAATTCTATTAGAATATAACTACGAGATTGGGATTTCCTGAGAGAGTGCTCTTAAAATCGAAAAACTATCTACAAAGATGATTACTCATCTCCGTTTTATCACGATTAAAAATATATTTCTCCAGATAGGTGAAAGGGGTCAGAGACTTTATTCTTGGCGACGGTTTTTCCGCCCGATGAAAACGCGTGTTCCCGTACGGAACGCGGTGTCTCGGATTCGGCCGTGAAATATAACCGCGAATCCATCACCGAGGTTACTCGTTAGAACGCGACGCCAACGCGTCTTCCCCGAACCGAAACTTAAACGAGATTATCGCTACGGTTCTCGACAGTCGCGTAGCACGTGAATAATTCGCCGCAGCCGGCGACCGTGGGCGGTTTTCGAGAGAGAGAGACGCGATCAGCCAGACGTATGAATTTCTCAGCGGCTTCAATCCCAGCGAGACGGAGACCGACCCGCTGTCTCTCTCTATCTTCCGGCTACCAACCGGGATTCCAAGCTAATTCGCGGCAAGACCGCGCGCTAATCCGTCTCGAGTTCGGCCGACGGGAGTAATAATCGTCCGGCACGCTTTGCGCGACGTGTCCCGATCAATCCGTACGGGCCGCGCGCGTATTTCACGCGTACGATACGGGCACAAAGCGAGCCGTGGAAAACACCGTGCGCTCCTGTCTCGAACGTCGGCTAATAAACCGTTTAATGATCGCGCATATAAATACGTGCCCGTAAGTCTTCCGATTAGCTGCGAGGGTGCCGCGATCCGCGGTAATATATCGCTGTGTTCCGTTCGACGTAGGAATGCGCGCGGAACATTGAATTTCGCTAGTACGCGATACCCGTCCCGTTTCGCGGAGTAAAAATAGCTCGCCGGTATCTACTGGGCGGAAAGGGAGATGTTACATGAGAGATAAACCCGGTTAATTGTTCAACTCCACCCCCTTGCTATAAATATTCCTGTATGCAACCGGCTCATAATCATCGATGAATTATTCAAACAGTTGCGCAAACGCTGCTAATCATACGAGGAAAATTAACTCGCAATTTTCTATGCACGAGAAAACGGTCTGATTCGTATTATTTAACTGTTTACAGAGAACCAAAGTACTGTTTAAAGAATTTCATAATTCTTAGAATAATTTCTGTCAACCCTTTCGCTCCAACGGACGTATACACACGCCCTCGTAGAATGATCATTTATATACGTTAATACCATTTTTTTTCATTGTCAACTACTCAGTAATACACGTTATTTACCTGTTACCAGAAAATCGTACTGTTTAACACTAGACCTACCACGGTGAAAATGACAACTTCTTAAATTCCTCAATAAAAATAAAGGAAAAATAGTTTTCTTATATAGTTAAAACTGTAACTATAAATTAATCTCATGTCAAACTAAAATATTAATACCAATATTTAAAATCATTCAAATATAAAAAATATCAATGTACTATATTTATGTACAAAACTTGTCGGTAGGTTTAGTATTAAAGAATTTCATAGTTCTTAGAATAACTTCTATCTCATAGAAATTACCATTTATATATTAGGTTGTCTCGTAAGTTTCTTCCCAATTTTTCCCAACAAAAGAAATACCGAATGCATGTATTGAATTATCCCATAAGTTTCTTTCGGATTGTATATTAATTCATTTCAAAAATTGGGAAGAAACTTATGGGACGACCTAATACATTCATACCATGTTTTTTTTCATTGTCAATTACTCAGTAATACACTCCGTTCACAACTATCACGTTTTGACGCCAACGTTTCATAGCAAAAAAGGTTAGAAAAAAAAAATGTAGAAGCTGCTCACCAATGGGGGGTAGAACGCTGAGCTGTCCATGCCGATGCTGGGGTAGGGCCCCTGGTCGGTAGTGGAGGGTGTCGGCGTAGGGTAAGACGAGTAGGAGGTCGCGGTGGGTGCTAGCCTCGGATAAGCACCCAACGCGAGCCTGGCCGCGCTGTCGTACTGACAGCTGCATACCGTTTGTCCAGTAACGGGATCGGTCATCATGGGCCTGCCGTTCTCGCAGCAACCGGGGCCCGTGGTCCCGGCCACAGGGGTACTCGCCCCTCCGCTAGCTGCTGCCCCTGCCGCGCCGGTCGTCGTTGCCGTCGAAGACGGCGACAACGCGCCCGGGCTGAGAGCACCGCCCGACGACATCGCCGGCGACGTCGCCGTCGTTGGCTGCCCGCCGCTCACCAGTAGCTGAAAACAGTGATTAAACTACCATTTAATTTTATTGTATTTCTACCGAACTGTATTAATAATTATATTTATATTATACCAAGTGTTACACCAAAAATATACTATATATGTATTATATTATATTGTATACTATATTATGCCAAATTATATTATTAATTGTATTAATTGTGTAAATTTGTTTCGCGCCGGTATTAACCCTTTGAATCTCACTCGGCATCAGATTTTATCTCAGCTCCTTTGTCGAGTTCTATTCGACACATTTTTATGTCTAGAGAGATGAATGTCCCTCGAATTCAATTGAAAATGAAACATTTAAAACAAATAAGGTAACTGATGGTAACAAAATTCAAATGTAATTCGGAATGTATTTTGTTTGGAAACGGATTCTCATTTTGTTACGAGATCGTGGTCGATATATTTTCACGTCTAAAAAGATGAGTAGCCGTCAAGGAACTGTACTTCGAACTAAATTGAAAATAAAGCGCTTGAAATAAATATGGTAACTGCTGGTAACAAAATTGAAGTGTAATTCGGAACGTTTTTTGTTTCTACGATTAGAAACGGATTCTCATTGTGTTATGAGATCATGGTTGGCAAGAAAAAAAAAACGTGACCGAGATATCGTGAAACGTCAAACTGTGAATATTCTGTTTGGCGACAGGCTTCAATTTATGAGTTTGAATTTAAATAAGAGACCTGCTTTACATTTATTTCCTTTCAATTTAGACAAGTGAAAAAGCGATAAGGTAAATGTACAAAATATGCATTTAGCGTGCAGAAAGTATATGTTCGCGTTATCGGTTAACAACGATATAGCCATGTAAATTGCACGGGTTCGAGTAATTTAAAACGGTAATGTATAAAACTTCCCGGACAAAATAAGAAAGATAAATAATACATTTTTTTTACAACCTTGCGATGACAAAACAAATTTCTCTCGGTTACGCTCGTCTCGCGTGAAACGATGCGGTTTTGCATAAACATTCCCGATCGCAGACGCACTGGAGAATTCCAGAAATTTGTTCTATCATTTTTTTCATCGCGAGGTCGTACAGGAATTTTTACGCGATACGTAGAGAATAAGTAATGTTACGCGTAAAAGTCGCGTTACTTCACGGCATCGTTCTTGAGATCCATATTCCCGATAAACGTATGCAGGTAACACATTGCGTAAGAGCGCGCAGGTAAAATTGCGATCTTTACCGCATAAAATACGTAATAGAACGAGAGGTAAATGAAACAGGGGACACGATCGCTACGAGCAGAGATTTCGATCTCCAGATTTCTTCTGAAACCCATGGATTCACGATTTCTATAAATCACCCGAGCAAACATTGCTCGACGCGTCAATCGTTCCGAGAAACAACAGGTCGAATTTGACAAAATCGTCGATAAGATTTTATCGCCGGGACGTTAAGTGCCGGTGAGACACCGGGGCAATAAGATAATCGGTGCAGATAGGAAATTTTAATTGAATTAACATCGAGAACGGCGAATTTCGAAACGCTGTATCAGATACGAGCCAACGGAATACAGATAATCACGGTCGAGTGTAGGAATTAAATTTTCAATCTGTACGTAAACACATTATACGCTAATAAGCCAATAACTGTGTGCTATCCCGCTGTGTAAAATTTCGCTCGTTCGCGTTCAACGTAGAAAAGTCTACGCACTTAGTTCAGTTTTTAACCCTTTGACTGCTAAAGGCGTATATGTACGTCCTCGCAAATGCATCAATATATTATAAAAGCGTTACTTAATATAAATAAAAAAAATTGATATTTCTAATTTATTGCCATTATTATTTTTTAAGAACAGCATAAAAAACGCGCCGCTCATATATATGGATTCGTCCGAGAGCACGCCGAAGTCAAAGGGTTAATATAGCGAAATGTGCATCTGCGTAGCCAGTACCTAAGAAGTGGGTGAAACATTTTCATGGTGGTCCAAAGTTTATATACGTGTACAATGTGCGCACACACGGCGGTGTAGAGTACAGGAGTACAGGTTCAGGTAGAGTCGAGTCTGAAGTCGCATAGTACAGTTCGTCACGTTCTACGTATAAGTTTTCACTAGTTCGTTGTATTCACAATTATTATATTAAATATACTTATTAAACTAGAACAGTTCACATTTGCCCGCGAGCTTTTTTCACGTGACTCGACGTACACGTGAATCGCATGTTACCCTCTCTCCAGCTCGCTTCGACGCTTACTTAACGTACGATATAAGTAGATACCCGCTGCTGCTGCTACTACTACTACCACTACTACACGTAAGTGCATCGACGCGTGCATGCAAAAGTGCTCGAATAAAGCGAGCCGTACGAGGAAATAAATTACCAGTTAACCGGGGAGTTAAAATAAAAGCAGTAGTGAAAAAAATAATTCTAGTGCCGAAGGGTTAATGGCGATAATAACGATAATTTCGAAAGCAGGTGATACCGCGCTTATCGCCGCGGATCCGATTATAAATGCGTGGCTCGATAACTCGATAGCGATTCCGTGTTACTTTAATGGACGATAATCGCGGATGGCCCGGCGCGGTAGTACCCGTCGGTCTCTCTCTCTCTCTCGTTATTAAACAACAGATGACATCCGACAATTAAACTCCTTAAAAGGATCACGAATAAAAAGAGCTACGATTCGCTGTAAAAAGAATCAACCTTCACTTTCGCTGAAATTGAGACCGGAGATAACGATAATTGTCGCGTAATTTCGTGTAATGATTCAGGTTCCCCGAAATGACTCGGTAAGATTTAAAAATCAGAGAATCATATAGTAAAATAAAAAAAACAGACTGTGAATATTTAAATAACTTCATCTCGTCGCCGAAAAATGTCGAAGGTTTGCCGGTGCTCGCTATCGCCGCGTACTAACGATAGCAAATATCTTGTCGCGGTTTTATATTCTACGTAATTGGTGTACAAACCGGACGAAAAGTGACCCGTACCGTTACACGTGTAACAAAGGATTATACATATTATGTCCGGTATCAGTTCGGTAAAAATGTAAATAAATGCAAACGCGATACGCGGCCGACTGGCACTTTGTTAACATTTATGACGTGTTTCGCATGTGCATATTATATACATTAATCGAACGCGTACTCGGGAGGTAACATGATCGATTCGCCGGGTTCGTTTGATCCAATAAAAGCAGTGATTAATACTCAAGCGTATACGACCGAACAGGCTCGCGATTTGCATTGAAACGTAGATCGGTATCACGCGAGTTTCGACTCGACGGTGTCTGATTAATTAAAGTAAATAATAATTTCGACAACGGCCGGAACGAGAAACGTCTCCGCGGGCTCGTAATAGATATCCTGCCGACCTGTTACACGCGCAAAAGGCAACACGTGCATTACATATGCACGCGCGTAAACAAATTCAACGTTGAAGTGGATTTTCAACGTCGCACGCGGAGATAATAAATAGCCGCGTCGATAGGTCTTAATTACGGATCGCGGGAACGAATCGTTTTACATAACCACGTCCCTCTGTTAATAACTCCTTTCATTGCTTCTTCTTCCTTTCGGTGTCTATCGGTTTCAAAATACATCCTTGCGAACGTCATCGCAATGGTATCGATGGACACGAATCATTCCCACTAAACGGCTATTATTGGAAATAATAATTTACGAATCATCGATAACGATGCTAAATTGGTGAGATTGAAATTATCCCACCTTTTTGGTGTACCGTAAATGCGCCGAACACTTTCAGTCCCACGTTGACATATTGACAATA
>SHCU01000926.1:0-12621 GCA_004307685.1 Ceratina australensis | reverse complement strand
ATTCCTTAAATATGTCTTAACACTGGACACTTACTTGATACGTAATTAGTATCCAGCAGTATTAAGCATTTGAGAATCACACGTTCTCTTCCTGACACACTTACAATAAATATCATCGTGTAAGTTTTACTGTTCCTAATGAAGATAGAATTTACCGAGAAGACTAATAGAAATTAATAACCAGATATAACGTACAAACAAAGTATATCTGTATAATAATTATTAAAAGTAATAAATCAGAAGCGACGATTAGCCGGCGTTTACTCGGCGAGTTTACCTCGTCTCTAAATAGGCGTACAGGAATGCAATTAGTCAGGTGGTACAAAAATCAGCGCTAATTGCCGATTTCCAAACACCGGCTCAACGACTTAATCTCCTCCGCGTGTAATATTACCGATTTATACATAAATGTATGAAACGCGAGTCGAATGAGAGATTAGAGAAATCAATCTCTACCATTAAACCCGGGGGAATGCGATTATCGGAGCGGCGACGATTTCAATGCTTTAATGACGGCCGATGTCTCCACCGCGGCGCTAAGGGAACAAAGGGGTTGCGCGTCCCCCTTTTATCATCGGGTTAATCAAAACGAGGGAAAGCCCGAGGTTTAACTGCTGCGCTGCGTTTAAAAGGAACAATGCGAGACTCTCTCTCTCTCTCCATCTCTTCTCGGCGCGCACCTTTTTTCGTGCTGCTACATGCGGGTACGTAACTAACTATGAACGAGCCGCGGCCCGTATTATTATCTATTACAGGGCTGCACCTGCGCACGAGTTTTCGTTATTTTGCACGCCGCTCGTTCCTTTCCTCCTTTCGTTTTTTTTTTTTTTTCGGCAACCGGAAGACAGGTATCGCGCGCCTGCGCCCCACTCCCGGCCAACCCTTTTTCGGGATAACCCGTCCTCCGCCTTCCAACGGGATCGTAAATCAGGATTCAACTTTAACTGCTTCGATATAGAAATCGGGTAATGGATACATATGATTATTCTCGTTATTGTTGGAGAATCCAAATGGGACTGTTGTTACGAAATGTTGAAGAGTGATTTGACGCATTTTTTCAGAAGATTCAGTTGGAAGCCTATAGCGGTTTTAATGTTGGGTATGATTTGATTCTATCTTCGAGAAAAATTAAGCTGGTTAATTTCACACTTACTAGGTGTATTCAATACGTACGTTTTTATGAAATGTTGAAGAGTGATTTGACGAATTTTTTGAGAAGATCCAATAGAAGCCTATAGCGTTTTTAATGTTGGATATAATTTGATTCTATCTTCGAGAAAAATTAAGCTGGCTAATTTCATACTTAATAAGTGTATTCAATGCGTACGTTTTTAATTTTATGCCAACGGAAGCTCGTGAATATCTCAGTTCAAGAATAAACGTATTACTTCAAAATAAACGGCTCACTTATGCAATTAATCAAAGCGTTAACACTTGATCTGGATCTGATAAAACGAGAAATAGAGTCACGTAAGAATTTTAATTTCCAGGATGCAAGAATTAATCTCTCTTTCTACGGGCATTATAAATTTCTATTACACAATACCGAGACAATCTATCATAAACTGTGGTATCTGTTATAAAAACTGCCATAGTAAACAGATTAAGAAGACTGAAACGTGCAAATTAGTGAGGATAATTATTTGCTACCTGATATTGTACAGGTAATAATCCTTGCATTTACCGTCGCTTTTACAATCGCATCGACCAAAGCCCTGAGTGGAAAACCAAGGTATCATAGCTTAATGCCGAAAACAATGCGGTAATACAATGAGCTAATCAGTTGACGTAATGAAAGTAACAAGAGGCTTTACAGAAACGTTTTCGCTACCTCGTACTCTAACAAATATCAATAACTGATTATTCTTGAACGTTTTAAGAAAATCATGCATGTGTGTACGTACCTACACGTAAGTAACGAATATACGATTGCGTAAACGGCATTTGCGTCTTACAGATATTATATATTTACCCCGGCATTAGGTCGTTTCAAAAACACGTTCATTTGTTTCAGCTAAAAATAACAGTACGTAAAAGTTCTGATCGATCATCTCTTAAACGCGTGCAACCACTTCATCGCATCGCGTTCGTACGTATACAATTCTATTTACATGTTTAATATCTCGAGCTGCTTTCTAACCAAGTGCGACGGCCGTCGGTAGTTCACTAGGTGAACAGGTGTAAAGAATCCTATTGGCTTCGTCAAAACTAATTACTAGCCTTTTCATAATAATTACTGCCTACTTTTGAGAATACGTGTTAAAATTTAGTCAATAAGCGAAACGTAAAATACGTAAAATAACTTAATTGTGTGTGAGTTAATTTACTAGAAGAAGGACAAATACCGACACGTGCATCGATATGCCCGTAGCAATTTTGTTCTATTTTCAGAAAATAGGGTTCAATCGTCGACGAGATGGTCTCGAAGATTCAACCTCGTACCAGCGTACGAATAATCTATTTCATACGTCTCTCGCGAGTGACACCTGATAATTAACCGTGTCCATAACACGTCGATCTCGCGAGAATATTTCCAGATGGAACGTTGGAACGAGGAGCACGTACGAAACGAGACGAGCAACGCGTCGAGAAAAATGACTTCGATACCTCGGGACGGATCGACGCGGGATAGACGGTAGTTAACGACTCACCTGGGACGCCGACGGATACGAGTACCCGAACTGCGCGTACGCTGACATCTCAGCCGGTTTCGACGTACGCCGTTGATACCTGATCTCGTCCTATCTCTTATTTCTTTATTTCGTTTCACGGTGTCTCTCGCGGCTAACGAGGAGGAATCGGGTCACAACCGCACCTGCACGCACTGCACTCTCTCACTAAGTCCAGTCCTACTCCGGCCGGAGGCTGCGACGCGAACGACACGACCGAACGGTTTCGTTTGAACGACGACGATGTCCCGAAGTGGCCGTCGATTGCCATCAGGGTGCCTTCGAGTCATTCAGACCGAGGAACATCACCGTCGGCCACATGTCGCCCCGAGCTTTTTCCACGGGATCCCGACGGACACTATTCGGATCCGGTATCAAGTCCAGGGAATGCCCGCCGGACGAACGGGGGGTATATCCAGGCACCAGGACGAACCGTGAAGATATCTGCACAGAACCTATCGAAGAACCGTGGTAGCCGCGCGAGGAACCTCTCTCGCTCGTTTGCCCTGCTGCCGGGAGTAAGGTCGCGCGCGGAGAGACCACTGTATCACGTAACGTTCGCGGGAAAAATAGAACGTGAATAGATCGGACTCGGTGCTGCTGTCGATGAGGCTCGACGCGGGACGGACATTCGGGCTGGACGACGAGAAAACCGTCACGAGCGATTAGTTACAAGTTCGTTCGTTCGTTCGGTCCGTCCCCTGCTCTCACAGGGCACTCCAGTCTGCGACTGACTCGCCACCACTCACACCACTTCATCGGGCTTCCGCTCCGCTCCGTCCCGGTTCCCCCTCTGGCGGATGAAATTCGAAAGCACCGGTTACCCCCACCGGCGATCGCGTGGGACGAAGCTCTTACGGAACCGGCGAATCGCCGCTCTTCGTGGAACCCTTCGGGCGTGTCACGTGGGACGGCACGATACCGGAGATTGGACGACGGTTTCGCGCGCGGGCGTCCTTTCGAATCGAACGTGCCCACGATTCACGGCGTCGCGACGCCTTCTCTCTCGGCTCGTCGTCGAAACTCCCCCTCTCTCCTATGTGCTCGGCTTCGCGAAGGAACTACCGTGAAACGATCCGCGGCGCTACGTTTCCCCGCCGCGTAGGAGAGGATCGACGGGAACGGGAGGTACGAGTATGTTTACGCGGGTCTACTCTTGTCAACCCAACGGTCCGAGGGACTTAAATAAATCTGCCACGGTGCCGCTCTCCTCGCCGTCGGTACCAACCCTTCCCGTCTCTCCTTATCTCTACCTTCTTCCGGCTTATATCGCGCCATTGTCCGCCGCGGCGAGATCGTCGGGCATGTTACGATGCGACGCGACGCTCCTTCCAGCCACGGGAACTTTGTTACAGCTACGTGACAGGCAAACCGTCGAGAGGTCGCAGGAACACCCCTACCAGTCCAGATCAAAGATCGAGGACGAGGCGGATAAACAACGGCAGGATTCGCGGAATGCTACGCGCGATGGTCAAAGCTCGAGTGAATCTTTGGAAATGATCGTTGGCTGTTGTGTTTGCCGATCGAAGTCGAACAGGTGAAAACTTGAGGATCCGGGGAGCGAGGATCGAGTGTTGAATAAATGCACGCGCGTGTGAATGGAACAATAAAACAATAGAAGGTGCAACGCTGGTATTCATTAGATCGCAATCTGTTTCCCCGCTGTCATTCCGTTTAGGAAACAAGTTTTCTTGCTTTCGCGCGAGGTATTTAGTAGGGTTTTTTTTTTACGAACCTCGTTCATTAACGCTTTCCAGGAATAATTAATTAACGTACGTGTTATATTAAACAGTAAAATGTGAAAATATGATAATCACTTTTTTGGAACTCACTTAACCCTTTGCAATCAGATGTCCCCTTTCATGGGACATCGTACTTCTAGCATACCAGTCAGACGTCTCTTGTCATGAGACATTTAAGTTTATTATTGATTATTACTATTGATTATTATTATTCACGGAGAATTAAGTTATTTCAGGGCATTTATTTATACTGAGACATGCATGTCTCCCTGAAGTTTCCTCTTGAAATAGCTGAGTAGCTAATAGCCAACGTCCAGAATTCAGAGTGCAAAGGGTTAACTAGATTTGTGTTCTATGTAAGGACGATACAATAACATGGATTTTAACACAACTCCTTCGTTCGAGCTCCTTCCGCTCTGGCTAACTCTTACTTCGAGCTCTCTTCTCTCTAACTAAATACAATACAGGCCGACGATTCCTTCGTGTAATAAATGCCAACGGCTCTCGATCACGACTAGTGATAATTAACGATTAACGGCTACGGTTAACGGCTAACGATTTGATACCTTATATACTACCTTCCCCTATCACCTGGCATCCCTTCGGCGATCAAGTAGATCGACGCCTGGCGAGCATCACGCATAACTCACTATTAACCCTTTGGGTACATTTGACGTCTGAGACACGTCATTCACTTTTTTCCCCTAGGAGCGGACGACGTGTTTAAGACGTCAAACCAAAAATTATATCCGTTCCATATGCAAATATTTTCTCAAATAAATCCGTACCCAAGGGGTTAACTGTTCAACTACTAACGCTACTAACTATTCAATCAGGATGGTAACATACGGATAGACGACGTGTCAAATTCGACCGAATTTCTAAAGATCGACGAAAGCGATTTAAAAATGAGTCTCTATATCCAACGATTTTTATCGTTGCTCAGTATGAACATCTTCATAAGCTATCCGGTTAAAAAGCGGAATACCACCCGGTACGATAATTATTTCGAGCAGCGCGTAAGTAGATACTCCGCATCTCTCCTCGCTCTGAATCTATTACCGTGGAAACTCACGGAGAGATCTGATGGATCGGGTTCGTCGGCGGAAGGATTAGCCACGGGGATCGTTCGGTTCCGGTGGTCATTTCGAATAATTTCACGGGTTATTAGGCGGCGGTTAGGCCCGCAAGCTGCACCGCGAAGAAAACTATTTACCCAGCAAATTACAGTGTCCGGGATTAGCGGTAGCTCGCTGGGCTCCGGTTGAAAATGGCGCCGACGGGGTAAATAGCGTTCGTGCGAATGGTCGCGTTTTCCTCGCATCATGCTTGGCCAGCCAAGTGTCTTATTCGTGTCAATGCGGCCCGCGTGGCAGACGATTTTCCGCGACGTTGCCCTCGAGCAACAATTTGCGAGCTGCATCGCATTCTCCGCGAGAAACGCGTGAACCGTTCCGACAGCCCCTGCCGCCACGGCACGCTAGAAACGGTATATCGGCGAATCGCATCGCGCGAGAAACGCTCGGTGGATTCGTAAGGATGTACACACGAACTTGTCGGCGAAACAAATAGCAGAGAAGCCCGGGGGAAGTGTTTCGCGGCGGAACGTGAAAAACGGAAACATAGTAGTTGCAACATAGGATATACAGTGCCACTAATAGGATTAGCTGACAGGTCGTCGAGGTCCTACTGAGATAAAGATCCTTTCTCGAGGGTCTCTGTACCTGAGATCCTGTCGGGACTATTTCTAGCTAAAGATAGAGAGAGAGAGAGAGAGTTTGGCTCCGTTCGAATGATTTACGACGCTGCGTAAACCTAGTGACCTGTCGATCACGCCCCCATCGGCAAACAGTCGCCGACATAATATGCACGTTTTAAAAGAAAACCGGTGATCCCTGTACCTCGATTTGCGACTCCTCGGCCTCGTGCCACGACTACTCCGGACCTCGCCTCCTTTCAGGTGTCGGACCGTTGAAAACCGCACAATATAACCCGTTTAATCCCGTGTTCCAGCTTAGCTCGCGCGTACACCTTTGTTTACCGTCCTGCCGCAAAACGGAGCCTCGCCCGTTCGATGTCTCCTCTGTTTGCGCGGCAAATATTTTGCCGGCTGCGCTGAGACGCGACCTAGAAGCTCCGAGAGCTCGCCCTACAGCCCTACAGTCTCCGCGCGGTATTGGAAAGTACTCTCATATACACGTGAAAACGTGGACTATCTGAATGCAAAAATTGTGGTAAATTACAGTAATTAACCCTTTGCACTCCGCTGTCCCCTCTCATGGGATCGTAAATCGTAATTCTAGCATCAGACATTTAATTTTCTTATTGATTATTATTATAATCGACAGGGAATTAAGTTATTTCAGCGCAACTTTCTGAGACACACTTTCTGAAATTTTCTCTTGAAATAGCTGAGTAGCCAACGTCCAGAATCGTTCAGAGTCCAAAGGATTAATTCTACTCTTTTAATTATGGATGCATGTTATACGCGATCCGGCTGAATGCTAATTCGAGGAAGAAGGATATTTCTGCAGCTGAAACATACGCGTCGGATGCGATCGTGCACAGTCGAGTGCTTCCGTTAAGTAACGTTTAAATATCCCACTGCGTAGTTAACACCGGTTAAAGACGCATTGTAAATCTCGGCGTAGGGAGTAGTAAGTGCTCAGGTATTCGGAGGCCAGTTGCAGCAGCTTCGTTTCATGTTTACAGCCGTCAAGTTTTTCAAGTGTGATAAGGCTCGGACGGACGGTCCCGTGGAGGAGGCAGCACCGACGGGAGGGTAGTAGGTAGCGCAGCCCTATCTCCCCGGCCGTTGTGTCCACTGCTTGTTTGCAGGTCGAGTAAAAGTTAAACGGCCGTGTCGAGCCGGACTGTCTCTAGCGATAAGACCGCTTAATAAGGCAGCAAACCATCCACCTTCCTCACTACTCGTTCATCTCACCCGTATCGCTCTTTCACCGTTCCTTTCTTTGTTTCACCCTCGACCCAGTTAGCCAAGGGCTTATACTATCCCTTATCTGCCCTCCTGTTGCCAGGTTCTCGTGATTCGTTACGAGAGCGTCCTCGGGCCTAACGAGGGAAAGATTTCAACTACCTAATTCGAGGAGAAGCAGAAGGAAAATCGACAGGCCCGTAAAATATCCAGTTAACCACGAGCCCAAGCTCACAGGAGAAAGCTGAATGAAATCAAATTTCCAGGATGACAGAGCGAGTCTTAATCGCTTAATTGACGCTGTGGTACCTATACCGATCTCGCGATCCATCGATCTCCGAAACTACCAGGGGAGTATCGCCGGCATCTCGAGGCTGGGAGAAGCAGAAGGAGAATCGAGAGGCCCGTAAAATATCCAGTTAACCACGAGCTCAAGCTCACAGTCGAAGCTGAATGAAATTAAATTTCCAAGATGACAGAGCGCGTTTTAATCGCTTCATTGACACCGAGGTACAGATCTCGCGATCCATCGATCCCCGAAACTACCAGGGAAGTATCGTCGGCATCTCGAGGCGGAATCTCAAAGGTGGGTCTAATCTGGTCGGCCGTAAAACGGTGCGATATTCACACCGCAGGATAAAACAAAAGGCCGTCGGTCGTCGCGGGGGCCTTCGGTAAAAGTCGCAAGAGGGGAGCTAATAAGGGAGGTCCAGACTGCCCTGGCGCCTTCGGTGCACCTTCGAAGGGGCACCACAGTTTTATTGGCCGGTGTGTCCTTGTTCCACGGCCTTCCTTCTCTTCCTCCTACTCCTCCCCCCTCCTTCGTCCTCCTCTTCCCTCGAGCACCGCGGCGACTTCGTCTTCCTCCACGGGCACTCGGGTATGGCCGACCAGTATGTTGCCGTAAAAAAGCCGGTCTCCCCTTGTCTGTCCTCCTCCTTCACCTTACCCCGTTCCTCCCGGTGTGTACGGTGGAACGACGAACGAACGAACGACCAACGAAATGTCAACCGTAAACCTCGCGAGGCAACACTAATTAACCCGACCGAAATAAACTGCTGCGCCGTTCAGCGGCGCGGCGTTTCTCTCTTGCCTTTTCTCGTTTACCCCCGGCACTCTCCGCTGTTCCTCTCCCGTTTCCCTCGGCCCAGGCTTTACTGCGCGTCTAGCGCGCAGCCTCGAAAAGAATCCCGAAACCGTTTCGGTATCTGAACCGAAAGAATTTTCGTCGATCCGTTTTTTACCCTCGATCGGCGAGCTGCAAAAAAATTCTTTGCTGTTCGTCGTCTGATCGAGTAAGTAAAGTCGCATGGAATTCGGTCCGAGAGGAAAATCTCTGCTGCCGTTCGGGGAAATAAATCGACGAGTTTTTCTGTACGTCCTGCCAGGAGCTGAAACGTTTTCGGCCAAAATCCTGGCCCCTTATTCCTCTTCCCGTTCGGTCGTGTCGCCGTGGGTCTTGGCCGAAACAGTCGAAACCGCGGGGTTTCGCCTATACCGCCCGCTGCCACGCATTTCCATTTTACCCCGGAGACGAGGGGCGTCGCGCGCTCCCCATACTTTATGCCGGGACACCTACATCGACGCCCACGCGTATCCAGCGAAACTTTATTTATAAACAAAGCAGGCCAGTCGATACGTCCGTGGATCGCGGGGACATTCTCCCTGCGCCGGCTGGTTAAGGAAACGTTTTCCTAGAAACAGATGCGAGCAGCCGGAGTCGAGCTTGAAAAATAGTCGATGTCTCGAAACGGTGCAGGTCCGATGAAAGATCGATCGATCCGTCGGCCGGAAACAATTTTTCTTCGGGCTAATTAGTGACATACGCGGTGAGACGCTGTTCAAATCGAGCGGCGAGCTGGTTTCGAAATCAGTGAAAAATATATGTGGCGTTTCAATCTCGAAATGAAATGATAATTCGGTTAATTAACACTATTTCTACCGCGACTTTGTGTATACCTATTTCGAACCATATGCACATTTTTACATCCAGGATGAGCTGGAGGAAAATGATTAACAACTATTATAAGAAAATTCAAAAAATTACTTGTGGAGAGATGATTAAACTTAGTGAATAATGTTCAGTTAAAATTTGAAAGGTATCTTTCGACACCTTATGACAGAAATATTCTTTTTATCTATAAATATTTGATAAAATCCAATTATTCTCAAACGAGGAAAAGACAAGCCCGAAAATTATCTCAATTTTTATTACCTGATCGAAACGAACGTATAATTGCAACGCAGTATCGCTAACTGGTACAAACAATTTATAATTGCTGTGCGATGGCCCTACGAACGTCATATCCGCACTTGTTTTTCAGAAATGATAAAACTTCCTAAAACATCTCCAAATAGTATTAAAGAACCGGGGAGACTTCGATCTAAATGCGACTGACAGTTGAAACGATGGTTACATTTTATAACAGGAAACACGGCGGCTACTCGGAAGATCGAATGGCCATCTCTCGTGCGAACATTTAAACGATTTCGCAATCAGTCGACGTATTATCCGTTGTTCCATCGCGGTTTCCGCGGTGAAGAACAAACGGCTGGGTGTTTTCGCAACAGAAGTAGTACCTTCGTGTGGCGTAACGGGAAAGTATTGTCCGATTGCGACGGCTAATTGTCCGGGCCGGTTTCATAACCGTGCGCGTTTTACAAATATGCGTGCACACGCGTCACTCCTTTCGCGGCGGCCTCGAGGCTCGCGACACGCATACGCTTTCCTCGCGTGAAACGGACGCGGGTTTCGCGACAATGGTGGCGTGCACGGGAAACGATGCACAGAGGACGGAAAACGGAGATAACGAAGAGCAGCCGACGAGGGCGGAGTTGCATTCGTGAAAAAAAAAAGAAAAATAGAATGAAAAGGTACGTTAACGAAGCATGTGTTCGTCGATATCACGATCGTAGGGTCATCGCACAGCAATTATAAATTGTTTGTAGCAGTTAGCGATACGGCGTTGCAATTATACGTTCGTTTCGATCACGTAATAAAAATTGAGAGAATGTTCGGGCTTGTCGTTTCCTCGATTGAAAACAATTGGATTTTATCAAATATTTCTAGGTAAAAAAAATAGTTGGAGACACTTTAGGAAGTTTTTTCATTTCGGAAATTCAAATACGGATATCACGATCGTAGAGCCATCGCACAGCAATTATAAATTGTTTGTAGCAGTTAGCGATACGGCGTTGCAATTATACGTTCGTTTCGATCACGTAATAAAAATTGAGAGAATGTTCGGCTTGTCGTTTCCTCGATTGAGAACAACTGGATTCTAACAATTATTTCTAGGTAAAAAAAATAGTTGGAGACACTTTAGGAAGTTTTTTCATTTCGGAAATTCAAATACGGATATCACGATCGTAGAGCCATCGCACAGCAATTATAAATTGTTTGTAGCAGTTAGCGATACGGCGTTGCAATTATACGTTCGTTTCGATCACGTAATAAAAATTGAGAGAATGTTCGGGCTTGTCGTTTCCTCGATTGATAACAATTGGATTTTATCAAATATTTCTAGGTAAAAAAAAAGTTGGAGACACTTTAGAAAGTTTTTTCATTTCGGAAATTCAAATTCGGATATCACGATCGTAGAGCCATCGCACAGCAATTATAAATTGTTTGTAGCAGTTAGCGATACGGCGTTCGTTTCGATCACGTAATAAAAATTGAGAGAATGTTCGGGCTTGTCGTTTGCTCGATTGAGAACAATTGGATTTTATCAAATATTTCTAGGTAAAAAAATATTTGGTGACACTTTAGGAAGTTTTTTCATTTCGGAAATTCAAATTCGGATATCACGATCGTAGAGCCATCGCACAGCAATTATAAATTGTTTGCAGCAGTTAGCGATACGGCGTTGCAATTATACGTTCGTTTCGATCACGTAATAAAAATGGAGAGAATGTTCGGCTTGTCGTTTCCTCGATTGAGAACAATTGGATTTTATCAAATATTTCTAGGTAAAAAGAATATTTGGAGACACTTTAGGAAGTTTTTTCATTTCTGAAATTCAAATACGGTTATGACGTGCGGTTGCCATAGATCAAATTCCTCGCGTGCTCACGCACGCAGCTGCATCCTGGAATTGCAGCACGCGCGATCGACGACAGGTTCTACCGCGGAACACGCGGCACGGAGAGAGTACACAGCCTCTCTCTCCCCTATCTACGATCAGGTGCAAAGAGCCGTGCCGAACGGCACGCACCCTCGATGTTACGTGCCCATAGAAAATGAATAGGTAATTATAACGCATCTGTAATGCGGGCAGACAAGGTCGCGCGTTCGTTAGATTCGTTTCTCGGAAAAGGAGAAGCGCGAACCTCAACCCGGCCGTTCATGTAATGTAAAGATTCGCTCGTGACAAGATGCAACGAACCATCCCTTTATCAAATAACTTGGGATCATATGATCCTTTCAAAAAGTAGAAAAATCATATATTAGAAATATTAGAAATTATATATTAACCCTTTGCACTCGAGGAATTTTTCCCAACATATTTACTGAATTATAACATATTATATAACATTACTGTAAACTTGTGTGCTTGACAATTTTTAAATTAATATAAATTATCAACGTGAATTTTAGTAATTAAATTTAATTTAATCAATGATATATATTTTATTTTATTGAGCAAGTGGTGACCATGAGTCATTTATCGAGTGCAAAGGGTTTAAAAATCCTTCAACTAAAATAACGAGTCACTTAATAAATTCATCATTCAATAAATTCTATCTAAAATCAAATATTGGGTAGAATGTCTTAAACTTCAAAGATGACATTACGACTCATACAACCTTAACAGGTCTCTATCACCGATAAGGAAAATGCACGCAATATTAGAAGCCTAAATCTGCTTAGAGATTTTTCATCCAACATTTACCTCAATGCTTCGCATTCTCACTTCTACAATCGCGATATACACTGGTAAACTCCGAGCGAAACTCTCACTCCTGGCTCGTTACCTTCTTTATCGATCGGATAACTACTGCTAATTATAGTTATTACAATTAAGCCTGGCCGTGGCGAGGTTCTTACGACGGTGACCCGCGTCTCGCTTGTTGCAAACGGCCTGAGTATACCCGAACGAACGGTGCGTGTAGGTAAAAGGCAGTCCGTGAGATAATATCTCAAGAGCATTGACAGATAATTTCGATGCGAATTTGATAATAGCAGTATCGTCATACGATACAATTCCGTGTTTCCACTCTGTTTCCATCGGACTTTCCATATCGAATTACAATTAATATCTGCCGCTTTCAAATT
>SHCU01000924.1:11111-38670 GCA_004307685.1 Ceratina australensis | reverse complement strand
ACTTGATTCGAGACAAAGCCGTTCGACGCGGGAGTTCAACTGATTGATTATAATTATCCGCGAACACAGAGCGGGAGATATTTCCATGATTTATTGCTTGCAACCATGGACATGTATCTGCCGTTAAGTGTGATTACCGAGGGGTGGGTGTAATCGACGTGCCTCATTAGTCACGCTTTATTTACGGGTAATCGTTCAATTTTTGAACGCTCAACGTTATCTCCCTACACGATGTTATTCGTTTCGCAGTTTCCACGCGATTTTCCAAAAATCACAGTTAATCAAATGTAACGTTATCTGTATGTACGTAATGAAATGAATTGAAATTTTTTCGAATGGATCTCGTAAAAGTTCGTATCGGTCGTTTGTAATTGATCTGACGTGCAATGTAATTTTATCGATGATGATCCGAGAATCATTGCGCAAAACAACAGCAGCGAGCGAACCGAAAAGCTTCCAACATTTTTGAACGTTATTACATGTAAGTAATTGAGCGAGCGATAATCGCCAGACGAAACAGAGGAGGCGACCGATAAGCTCGAAGGATGCACGGAAAATTGATGATTGATGCGGACGCCTCGAATATTCGACAGGATATAAAACATCACGCAATTGCGCTAATTAAACATGTATCGCGAACTAAAGCGATGAAATCGCTAGAGAAAAGATTCGACAAAACTCCTGGTATATATAAACGTTTCCGTCCGTATCGCGTCTTTAAAAGGATAAATAAACTCTGATAAAGCGCGAAACTCGGCGTGTTAAAAATTTGTTTGCATCTGCAAGTTCGAATAATTAAGTGGCTAAGAGACGCAAAAGCTGTCTTATCGTTCAGTTACATACACGGATCGGGTTCAACAAATGAAACACGTATTACCCAAGGCCGAATTCTCGTTATCCTCGTTAAGGTTAAAGTACCGTGAGATCACCGACCAAAGCTTGAACAACAAGAACGTTGTGTTCGGAGAAATCGTAGCTGATAATAGGTGCAATTAATCGCTGACGGAAAATTATCTTTCTGATCCGATCGTATGACCGGCGCGTATTATCTCGAACCTCGTCGAGGTCCCGTCCAGAGACACAACGCTTCCCATTCGAGAATATCTTGGCCCGTTTCGAGGCATGCTCGTTTACGATAAAATAGATAGAGAGACGGAATCGACCCGGGACAGGCGGCACGGATAGCACGGAAATTTTGTTGAGAGACGATCGCGAGAGATTCTGATCGTGAAAATTTCCACGGTAAATCGCGAATCGATCCGTTTCGTTCGCCGAGAGACTCGGTGATAAGATACGCGACACGCGAAACTTATCGTCACCGGACTCGGAGCTGATGCAAAACTTACAGACAGTATGACACATAGTTACATAGTTTAACGCTAGAAAGACTGAAACTTAGTAAGGTAAAAGTACCGGTCGTGGAACGCTTTTTTGGTATTATGAGATTACAACCAAAGTTTTAATATAATAAACAGCTGAAATGAAAAGCCTTTTTACGTTAATCGATAACTGGCTATTCAAATATCATTTTCCATGGTAAAGGTTAAAAATTTGTTTAAAATGAACATTTCCAGAAATAAAATATCATTCACTCTGCATGCACGTATGTTGGAACGCCTATTTTACGGGTTGTCCCTGCGTACCAAAATCGATGTCCCGGTTATGCGGTGCAAAAATGAGATTGTAAATAATAAAAAACGAGTGATCGAACAAATGACTTCCTTGGGCAATCTAGCGTTAAGCTACACGATGCGGTTTATGTACATGTATGTACGGTAAACAGCGTCGAGCCGGTTGATCGTAGAAGCGCGATGATCTTGAACTACGAGCGCTCTGATTCACTGGGGTACAAGCACCATGACCCGTCGGTGCCGTTTATCGGCGATCTTTTATTTCGCCCGTATCTCGAACATTCTGCCGAGACAAATTATACTCCGCGTACAATTCTCCCTTTTTGCAGGCTCCCTCTCTTCGGTAATTATAATCCTCGATAACGATAAGACCTGACATTCGTTTAGTCGGTTGACAGAGATTATCAGGTGCACTTATAATTCGAACGAGCGTCGAGATCGCAGCAAACAAGGAAATACTTGTGCAATTAAAATTACGCTTGACCCGGCGGAAACTAAAAAGTTAGCGAGTTTCGTCATCGCGAGCCGGGGGAAAGAAATCGCGTTGATTAAAGTTCGGTATCGGGGCCATTCCGCGGGTGAACGGCCTCCTTTTTTAATGGACGGCTCGATTGATGCAACTGTCTCAAAAAGCAACCGCGAGCCACACGGATTTCGATATATCCCGTGAACGAAGAGCAAGAAGGAAAGTACACAGGTGTATATCTCATCCGTGGAACGATACTTGCGCAAAATAACGTACTGCCCAGGGGTTTTGCAACCGAGCTAGCAACATCAGAAATTACGAAAACACACCTGGTAAACACGACCGTTATGATAATCGTCGTAAAAATCGTTATGCCTGGTTTTACCGTCATATATGGATATACGGTTACAACGTGTCCCTACTATGTATTCCGTGTTACTGTTACATTCGAACGTTTAACTCGGCGCGTAAGATCTGATCCGAAATCTGGTCCCTCTTCCGTCTCATAGATTCACAGTGAGAAAATAAAATTGTTGTCACGTCGAATGCCGGTACGTTTGTACATACGGAGAGTAGACGTCCCTCGCTCACTGTTACATACAATCTGATACTCTTGAACTTTGGTTCTCGAGAAGATAGAAGTGAAAAAGGAGGAGAATCGCTTTCACTCTGTTTCCGGAGATGAAAGCAAATCTTATTCCACATATATTTTTAGAAAGTTTTACATCGTAAGGGGCCGTTCGGAATCGCGAACGGTGCACCGCCACCACCACCACCATCACCACCACGTGTGTTTTCTCTCGAATGGAATGCGACCGATACCACGGTTGGCCTCCAATTAATGCTCGGAAACGATCGCATCGAACTAAATGTTTTCTAGGGACCGATACCCTTTACAGCGATCGGATGACAACGGATATTTTTCGTTAGTCAGGTCCGATCGCAAGAATCGATTGCACATCGTAATGACGTAACGGATGTACGTCAATTATCGTTGCTCGAAGGTATCAAAGTTGCGATAGCGTCGTCTTATCGGAGTGGTCATTCGGGTGAAAATTGATAAATGTCAAGGAAATTGTATAACATCTTCACCGTGATCAAACTTCCCGCAATGTCAACGAGCAATGTCCATGAAACGTAATACGCCACGGACAAACTGGCAACAAAACGAAGAAAATTTGTAACCTCTGCGAATGAACGTCAGCAATATCCACGAAATCTAGTCCCACGATCTCCGTGAACGCGCTAAACGAAAGGTAAACAACGGCTCGAGCCGACTCGTAAATCTCGCGACAACATTACTATTCGAGATAATATTTACTGCGGATCAACATTTTTTACATGTGCCGTAAGTAAGTAAGTAAGTGTATCTTTTCTCCGACTCGGAAAAGAAAAAGTACAATCAGATTTATAGATTACCGAGTAACGGCGTAAATTAGATCTCCTAAAAATTGATTTTTGCATTAAAAGTAAAAACGAGTGGTATGTTTGAGCTTGAAATGCTACGCAACGAAATAAAATAGAAATTAAAGGGTAGAAATGAGTGAAATCAGTTGAAAAGTTGTAGTCAAGTTAACTTTCTAATGAATCTAAATCTAAATCTAAGTTGGTTACTTGCAAAATTATTTACAGAAGGTAAACTTGCAGCACAAAAATAATATGGCAAGTAATCAACTTGGATTTAGATTTAGATTCATTAGAAAGTAAACTTGACTACAACTTTTCAACTAACGATTATCACAATAACATAATTAAGTAAGTACGAGATCCGAGGGTTAATCAATAGATATTAGCATTTTAAGAGCGTTTCCGGGTGATGCGGTGATCTTACGCGTAATCACGTAATTACGTAATTATATCGCACCGATCACACTGTTTTTCTCGTTTTCAGTTATATCGCTTATCCATCGCAGCCGATGCGTGTACGTAGACCGCGAATGCATTTAATCGCCGAAAATTGTATTTATAGAACTAGAGAAACCGCGCTGGGAAACCAGCTGTACGCGTATAGCCTTCGAGCAGATACACGTGTTAAGCCAGAATAAACGGTTGTTGCTTATCTGCGCGAAGAGTCAGCCGTTTGGTCAAGCGAGAAATAAGAACGAAGCTTTCGATTTTGCATACATAGTAGATCCGTCGAAAAAAAAAAGAAAAATACTTATCCGTTACGTAAACGTATCGCGTAACCGGCTTTACTACCAACCGCGTTTGTTTTCGTTTCTTTTGTCTTTCATTATTATAATTACCGGCCGTAACGGTCGTTAGAAAAACGGGAACAATGGTTCGTTTGGAACAATCTAAAAACTACGGTTTAACGAAAACATCAGGTTGAATCGTGAACATTAGCGTTTAAAATGTGTACATTTGAATTCCGTATATTTAACCGTTTGAAAAATGAGAAACACCAGCGCGCGGGTTTTAATGTTACCGCGTGAGTGACTCCTCGTTTCGCATTAAAGGCAGGAAACGCGATTAAGATTGATGAAAATTAGAAAAATAATGAATGCGCCGCATCGAGGAATATTCCATTTTTTTGTCGCAAGTAACATCGTCGTTAGCATAAACTACAGTGTGCTACGAGCAATGATTTATGCGTACGTTTCGAACGAGTTTATGAATTCTGACATGTCATTTTATTAACCGAATGTGTCCGCCTTATATTTTTTCGTTTCGTCGTAGCGGCGTCGGGATTTGTTCCCGTTAATCGACGGATTACGCGTTCCCAGACATTTATATAATATTGAACGGCATAGAATATCTGGCTTTATCCTCCGAGCCGTGTTTATTTTTTTGTTCAAAGTCTTCGAACGCTTACGCGATTAACGTAACAGTTGCAAATTTCAAGGCTACACATTTTCTTGATAGACGCGCAACGCGAACAATCAACAGAAATTCTATTTCGTCGACGGCGGAACAAGCGCGATTAACCGCGGGGATAAACGGTATTTTCTTTCTCGGTTCTAATAAAAGAAAATAAATGGCGTGAAAAAGTTAATGTAACATGCAAATAGGTCAATAAAAGTTAAAGAGCGGTTTGGAAAGCCATTAAATTACACTTTCAAATAGAGACGAGTACGCAACAATTAGGTATAAAGTAAATTGTATCTATTTGCTCCGAGGCATCGTTATAATACTATTAATGGTATTCGCGAAACGTGATCAGGCTTCACATGTTTCGCAAAGATCGTAAGAATTGAAATTCTCTAATAATCGTTTACTGGCAAACCGCATATATCTCGCATACGTGCAATTAACAGGTTATTATCGTCGTAAATGAGAGATGCTGATTCGCGTGGTCACCGCATCGTTCGAACCATCAAATCAGTTTATCATTACCGTTTATCGTACCGTTTCATCGGTTTTTTACGAATTACTAATAACTCTAAGTAGAATTATTCACGTTAAAAATATGCCAAGTACGAGCGTTCGCGTCGTTTAAAAACCTACATTCGTTGGAAAACGCAGCAACCGAAAAGAAGAGAGCTTTCACCCGCGAACTTTATTATTACAGCGAGGGAGAGGGTAACCGCGAATCATAGCTTTAACGAGTCTCTCGGTTGACCAGCAGACCAGAACGAAAACGAGTTTCCTACAAAGGCTTTGGTTCCGTCAAACATTATCGTTTCGTCGTTAATCGCTCGAAGTATCATTCGAAGAGAATCATTTCCCGTGACGCGAACGTTCTCGAAATACGAAAACTGTAGCAGTGGTAGAAGTAGCGTCGCGTCCTCGCACACTCGAAGGAACAAAATACGTAACGTCATCATCAGCCTGTTCTCATTACGTACATTTTTCGCGTTGAATAATAAAATGTGAACAACGCCCTCAACAAGCTTATCACTACTACATTGTGTCACGTCACGTGACAAGTATGAGCGAGCTAAAATTTAGAGTACACGTGGCACGCGTACGTATCGAAGCTTCTACGATTTCTTGTCGACCGCCTTACAAGTCCTTTTTAATTTGATTTGATAATAGAACTTTTAAGGTATACAAACCGCTAGGAAAAAATGATTCCGATTACGATAAGCGAAAATCAAACGGCGTATCGATAGACATATTATCGGCCATTCGTTAAGTTCAATGGCATTATATCGTTATTACATATTTATCGCCGCTGTTATGACACACCTTTCAAGTTACTTCATTTATACAAGTATTATAATTTACGTTTACGACTAGCCTCAGCCTTTTTAAGTGAAGTTTTCCAAGCACTTCGTATAGGATGCTATCGAGAGCGTAGATTTATGAAACCGCGAGCAACGAAAACAAATGGCGAATAAATTACCACTCTTTATACACGATTCCTTTGCGCTTAGCATAAAACTAGCGGCCGATGTGACGTAGGTATATCTCAGGAGTGTGCATTTATATCGGAGATTATATCGATATCGGAGATATCTGATATCAAACTTGAGGCTTTAGATAATCGAACATTTCATACTTAATAACCTGATATACATATATTATAACGCGCCGTAAGTACGCGATGTGAAACGTGCACGACAAATATCACGGAACCGCGATCAATGCGATGACTAATTCTGGGCGCGTTCAAGATTAACATTGAGTGATCCAGTAAGGAGTGAACTTGAATAGAAATAAATTCATACAACGTTCTCAACAAAGACAAAATATTACTATATCACTAAATTTCAATGTCACAACAAAAATCGATGCGATTCCTACCGACAGATTTTGATGCACCGCCGATCGATATTTTCTACGTGCTCGACATTGGTACTTTAGCTTGGTATCAATTTAAATTAATTACAGTCACAACTCGGACTCGCTTCGATCGCGATGGGTTCGATATTAAACCGCGTATCAATGGATACGAGGAAGTTTGAAGAGCGAAATCGATGTGTTCAAGCGATCTTACCGCGAATTATTAATCGCGATGTTACACGTATAATTTTGTCCCGTTTCGGCGGAGTCAATGGCAACGGATCGAGACCGTGACTTTACCGCGGATAATTGGTGAAACTCGGTCATTAGAAATTGTCAAGGTTCGCTTCGCAGCTTTCAGTTCGACTCTCGCCTCTTATCGATGTTACCGCTACGTGTGCTCTCAGCGAATATTTCACGAGCGAACACGCAGAACGTTTCTTTCAGACTTCGAATCCGGTATTTCTCCGGCTACTAAATCATCCATCGATTCACGACGATCCTAGAATTGATTTCCAGTAACTTCGACACCGAGTCCACTGAATTTCATCAATTACACTGACACCGCGCGTTCATCGATCAAACCTATAAATAAGACCGTCTAGTATTAAAACACCAATAGTTTCTGCCGAACCGACTTGCTCGCGGGCGACCAACGATAACCACTCCTTGTGACGAACGGAAAATGAGAAAAGAAAATAACGTCGAGCGGGAAGCAGGAAGCGGCGTGAAAACAAACAGGAGAGAGAGATTCCTGACAGTTCGTTCCACTTTCGGATGGTACTCGGGGTTTAGATTAAATATAACTAAGGTCGGCCTGAACGTGGAATCGAGACACGTTAAACACGGCGAAGGTATAATAATAGACACTCTCTGCCCCGAGACCCAATTTATACGATTAACTAGAATATCAACGCGTTCGACGTGCGTAGGACAGTTGTAAATTGTCTTACCTTACGATCGGCGACGTTGTCGTGAGGTGAAATTACTTCGATAGGGACAAGTGGAACGAACGGCGCGAGGACACGAGTGACAGCGGCGTGGCACAAAACGTGCACAATACCCGAAAGTTCGCAGAAGACTAACCGTTTCGTTGTTCGTCGGTACGGTATGTACTACATACGCACGGCGTGCCTTCCCTCGTTCTCTCTCTCTCTTCCTGCGGTATGTCTTCCTCTCCTCTTCCTGTACGCAGGCGTAGGAAATGGCGCGAGTTACGGGCACCGAATCGGGTTCAATTTGGAATTTCTTGTAATTGTCTCGCAGAATGCGACACGTTGTGTAATTACCAAGTTTCTCGATACTTTCAAACTGTGTTTCGCATGAAAACAGATACGGTGAGCGTCAAAGGGGCACGTGTCAATTAATGTGAATTCAGGCTCAGATAAATGAAAGGATATTTCGAAATTTGGAATTATTGATTTATCACGCGACACTTGACATTTAGTAACTGTATGCGTACACCCGGAAATAAATTTAACAGACGAAGAACTTTTAACTTCAGGCAAAATGTAATGTCTCGTATGTGTTTGCGTGTGCATAAAATTTTGCATTGATCGGCACGTTTACTATTGCTAATAGATCGAGATAAGATTTAAATTTTATAACGCAGATAAGTGTAGTTCCGAGATGTCGGACCGTGGCAGCACTGTTCCGGCATCATGGAGAGACGCGAAACTATAGAGGATAGCAGATTCCTGCACCCAAGAGTCTTCGAATGGCGTAGGCAGGGCAGAATCCTGTTTCTCGTGTTCACGGAGGTAGAGAATTTTTCTCGGAGCGTGTTTTCCTCGTCAGTGATGAGAGATTTGAGGAATTTTCCGTAGCGCCGCCAAGTGAACTAATGGCTCGATGAGAGATCCGAGGAATTTTTCCTCACAGTTCTCCAGCCACGTCAGCGCCGTCTGCCAGTCTAAATAGAAGTACTCTCTTCATCTCTGTTAGTACCATGAATCTAGTTCGACATTCTATACAATGCTATTTTCCAGGTTTACGAAGAAGAAGGTGGCGAAGATCTCAAATCTCTCATCACTGTTCCCCGTGTCTCTGCCAGTGTTGGTATTCATATTTTTATCAATTCGTATAAAGTTGAAAGTTTTATTTAATTAAAACACCATGGCGGAATTCGTTGAAAAACGATGCGAGGATATGATTCCTGAATTGGAACAAATGGAAAGGTTAAAGCTGTTCGACAAAAATGAAATTCGGTAAGAAGCATAGGTTGTATTTTTGTGTGCCGTTGCACGCTGCGATTAACAATCAGGTTTTTTCGATTACAGAGGAATCGCGAAAAAGTTGAAGGAATACGAGTATAAAATTCAGAGGCATACAAAGACCAAGGAGGATTATTTAAGATATATACAGTACGAGATGGATCTTCTTAAACTGATCAAACAACGTCGAGCAGTATGTTGTTTACATATTGTCAAATGATTATTTTATCGTAATCTCAAATCTCTCATCACTGTTCCCCGTGTCTCTGCCAGTGTTGGTATTCATATTTTTATCAATTCGTATAAAGTTGAAAGTTTTATTTAATTAAAACACCATGGCGGAATTCGTTGAAAAACGATGCGAGGATATGATTCCTGAATTGGAACAAATGGAAAGGTTAAAGCTGTTCGACAAAAATGAAATTCGGTAAGAAGCATAGGTTGTATTTTTGTGTGCCGTTGCACGCTGCGATTAACAATCAGGTTTTTTCGATTACAGAGGAATCGCGAAAAAGTTGAAGGAATACGAGTATAAAATTCAGAGGCATACAAAGACCAAGGAGGATTATTTAAGATATATACAGTACGAGATGGATCTTCTTAAACTGATCAAACAACGTCGAGCAGTATGTTGTTTACATATTGTCAAATGATTATTTTATCGTAACTTCGAACCCTTTAATCGTTCGTGTAATATATTTTTGTTCAACAGAAATTTGGTATTAATCAGAAAAAGTCTGATATCGATCATATGATCACGAACAAAATGAATCATTTGTATAAAGATGCGATATTTAGATTCCAAGATGATATTCGATTTTGGATTGCTTATATAAAATTTTGCAAACACGTTGTAAGTATTTGGAATACGAATTTTCTTTCAACTTTCGATTTACTGCCGTTCGAACGAATTACAAACGAATCTGTAAATCATAATTTTTTTACGTGACAGCATTTGCAGAACAATGTTAGTCACATGTTAGGAAGGATGTTACAAGTTCATCAGGATAAACCTAAATGTTGGCATATCGCTGCTCGTTGGGAGCTGGAAGAAACTAAAAATGTGCAAACCGCACGCCAGTTCCTTCTTCGAGGTTTACATATACATCCGACTTCGCAATTATTATTTCTTGACGCTTTTAGGTATGTAAGAAACGTTTCTCATAATTGCATTAATACATGTATGCGTATATCAGTACGCATACATGTATACGTATTTATACAGGTAAACCTCCTATAACACGGTGGTACAAAGGTATTGCAGTTTTCTTATCGCGTTACAGCGAAACCGTGTTATAGGATGCCGTATTGTAGGAGGATTCCCGCAATTTACGAATAGTGTTATAGCGAAACCGTGTTAGAGGAGGACTGCCCGTACATGTAATAACGCATTTTGTGCTATAGATTGGAGTTAGATGATGCATTGGCTAACGATAAAAAGAATGAGAATAATACCGATGACACGACCGCAACGACGGGTAATGACGACAGTATGACTATCGGATTAAAAAGGGCTCACATTATATATCAGCAAGCGTCGAAACGCATTAAAGATATCAAGTTCATTATAGAATTATTGAATATCACGAAGGAATACAAAAATGCGCAAACATTGCAAAATAAGATTGTAAGGTATAAAATCATAAAATTGCGATTGTATCAGTTCATACCGGCTGTCATCAACTTGAAATTGTTTGATCTTATTTTTAGTGATATTATACAAGAATATGCTCATGAACCTTTAATGTGGAACACAATGGCCAGGCGAGAGTTAGAAGGACTTGTTCAGCCTTCTTTGAGCGATAACGCGATGGAAACCGATAGCACGGAACAAGTCTCGTTAAGAGATCGCATAACTTCTTGCAATAAAGTGTATCAAACGGCAGTTAAGAAAATTAAAACCGAAGAAATGTGGTCGTTCTACATAGAATGTTTAATAGAAATTAACGAGAAACCCTCGTTACCAAACTTTAAGAGAAAATTATTAAAAACTGCGTTGTCGCAAGCGCATCAAGCCAAAAAGTTGAGAGAAAAATATTATTTACACTGGGTCGGTAAATGGTCAATCAGATGCTCGTTTAATAAGCAATGGGATAGAGAAAATTGTTAAACGCTATTGTTACAGGTCAATCTGTTAAACGTCGAGAAGAAAGATGAGAACACCGATAGGAAGCTGAAAGAAATTTTAAGTATGGCAACTGAAACTATACCGAATAGTATAAGTCTTTGGCATGCTAGATTAAGATACTTGTTTGCCTATGGGGAAGAGGACGAAGCCGAGGCCGCATTTTCCAAGGTAGGAGTACGATTTATATTTTCGTCGTTGATGCATTCATATTTATGCCGTGTGAATTTTTTAGGCGACGCAAGTTCTCGACGAAAAATCGTTACCCTTATGGAAATTAAGAATATTAAATGTACAAGCGAAGTGCCCGGAGAAAAATGAACAAGTTTTTCAGGCTGCTATCCAAGCACATCCGAATATCGCTCGAGAAATAAAACCTACTTACATCGAGTGGCTAGCTCTGACGAAGAGTACGTATAACGTTACATTCGATATTTGTACTCGTTACTTATCGTAACTGTTTTCTTACAGGTATACAAACGGCGAGAAAAGTCTATGACAACATCTGCTTGCAACCCCCCTTTTCTGTCGAGTTACACAGAAAAATGATTGAGCTGGAACTCACGCAACCAGAAATATCGGCAAAACATATACGAAAATGCAACGAAATGGCGACACTGCAGTTTGGCAAAAATAATACCGACGTATGGATAGAATACATTAAGTTCGAGATGAAACACGGCGACCCGAATAGAGTTGGCAAGCTACACAGCAGAGCAGTAAAAACGTTAGAATCAGAGTTGACGAACTCATTTATTTCGGAATACAGTTTACTTAAAGTCGGTTCAGGTTCCGTCGGTGGAGACGCATAAGCATGAAGCCAGATACAAGTGAAATGTACGATAAATACATGATACAATAATTAGAGAATTTATTATTTATTGTGTTACTTAAATTCTAAGCTCATAAGATGCGTGCATGTGCTTAGTTCGTGATAGATTCAAGCACATTCCAATCCAACATTCATATTGACTCCAGTGGTATCTCTTTCTCCATACGCGTGAGAACAATGTTACGATCCGTTTCATTAGGCAGTCTCGTCCTATCTCCTGTTTTCAACGTTGCTCTCATATCTAAGCACATCACGTCGGTCGCTAAAGAGTGTTGCTTGTCCTCTAAATTTTTATCCACTCGCAGGAGCAAACCCTCCAAATTATTGTACGACCCTCTGAAAGCATGAATCGAACGCGGTGACATCCGCGGTAGCTAATAAGTGTAACAAAATATTCACGTACTTTGATTTGTTCAAAACATCGATCAAGTCCTTCTCGGTTTGTCGCAACTGCAGGACTTCCTCTTTCAAACCTACTTCGGCCTCGTCGCGGCAAAGCTCGAAACCAGGGCGATAAGTACGATTTTCTAAGCGCGTCTCCGCGCACTTCATAGAGTCTATCTTATGCAGTACCGCGTCCTCGATCCTTACTATCTCTTTTTGTAAAATTTCCATTTCCTTTTGAATCTACGCATCGGATACAAGACGGTCAACTCGGCTTGTATCTCGGATATTAATTTAGCCGTCAGCTTCTTTAGATTAGTTTTATCAATCACCTTGAGTTTTTGCCATTCCAATTCGTTCCGAGCTTTCTGCGTTTGATAGATCCTCTTACGTAAACTGAAGTCCGTAACATCCTGCTGCGCTTTAATATCGTTTCGGGCACGTTCTCGCATGACATTCATAGATTCTCGAAAGCCATACGCATCGCTCAACTCGTTATCGGCTAAAGTTTTCGAGTATCGGCAATGTTCCAGCCACGCTTCATACGGTATCGAGCTACAAACTGAACAATGAATCTCGAAACACACGATTTAACATTTATTTAACATTCTTACCCTTTTGGAGTTCTCAATGCATTCGGTTTGTAACTGATGTTCGCGCACGTTCGATCCAAACTGAGATTTTCGCTGTCTATGTTAATTGTTTCTTCTTTATCCTCTACTTCTAATTGTATCGCGAATCTAACTTCCTCTAAACGATTCAACTTTTCCCACGCTGATTGCACTCTGCGCAAAATGATTTACCGTCTAATCTCCGAAAATATCACAAGTCCCTTTGTCTCTCTTTATACCTCTCCGTCAGCCACTTCTTAACGTTTTCAATCACGCAGAGCTCCCTTTTTAATTCGGTGTCAGCCTCGTCGTAAGTAAGCTCCGTACCCTTTCGACAATCTCTCATTGAAATACATTCCGCTGTCACTTGCAACGGATAATTCAAATTCTCTAATTCCTTTTCCGTGTCAGCTTTCTCGTCTTGCAAACCCTTTATCTCCGAGAGTAATTTATCTAACAAGTTCTGCAACACTTCTCTCCAACGTGATAACTCCGTTACCCTGCGTAAACATAATCAGAGGAGGTATACAATTTTGTTCGCGATTCAATTTATCTGTATACCTGTCCGCGAGACGAGTATTGTTCATATACGTGTCCCATACAGTTTTTACCATCGTTTCGGAACGAATAATCTTTCCCGAGTTTCGTAATTCGAATGCCTCCGTGCTCATCAGAGCAGCATTTTGCTGCAGCTCCCATTGTTTCGCGTACCAATCCGCTAAGCCTGTTCACGATTAAGTAAAAGTAAATTGGTAAGTAAATTATTGCCGCGCGTTAAATTAGAGATACGGTGCTAGGATGTATCCATAGTGAGAAAAAATCATAGCTCTACTATTATTACGTAACGTTATTCGATAGCGTGGTACCGTCTCAAGTTATGTTTATCCAGTTACGTTTCAAGCGATGCGCGCAACATCATCGTGGGCGTAGCAACAATCGAACAAAGCGTTTTAACTGTATATAAAAAAATATTTTTTGAAAACATTTCCACGACGATGCTCGCAAACGGTACTTATATACACGCATAAAACTTGACGTCGTAACGTTACAGAATTTATGTAAAATCAATATTTCAAGCATGTCGACCGAACGTCTCTCGCTTAACTGGCTACCAGCAGATTAAAAGAGCTACACTCACTTATGTGGGGCAATGGTTTTTCGTATGTAGTTACAGACTTGTCCATAATTTGAATACGAAATATAAACGTTCGTTACAGAAGTTTATAATGAATAGCAGCAGCAGCAGCAACACGTAAGCGTATCCGGGAATTAGGAATTTAGGTGAGCACGTTCGGTTACCAGAGCAACGAAATATCGCGTGCCGAATTCGATATTGATTCGATACTTTATTCAAGTAATTATTACATGTTTTTACGTATCGTTCTAAATGATTAGGGGTTTCTTTTCTTTTTTATTTTTTCCTCTACTCCATGTAATCATATTACAAGAAGACTGATACTACTTTGTAGCTGTGACCAAAAAGCCTTATTATTGTTTAAGAGCGTACATTCGCATAGGGTGTTCCTCACTGAAGCTCTTTGCCTGTGGGCATGGTGAAATGTTTTTGTATCAGAGACAGTTGGCTATTTCTTTTTATTATTTTTATTAAGCCTGTATGTATATTTGGAAGTAATCAAAATATATTTAAAGAAAACGTATCGTTCTAACATACAAGTTACCGTTACGCGATCATTCGTTCTTACTCGACGCAGTCACACGTTCGAAAGACCGGAAGCAGGTCTTTTGTATTTGATACCAATAAATGCGACACGATAAGAAGCAACAGTGTCGACTTGTTGGACGAGCCGATTGTTACGAACATCGAGAGAATTTCAATGATAATTTCCAATGGATCCGCGACGTTTTAACCGATCTATCGAAAAAAAAAAAGGTAACGTACGGCTTACGGAATTTGCAGGCGTCCGTTACAACGTACGTATTTCGAATTTTAAACGCAGACGAGGCTTCGTTCAAACATCAAACCTGATAAACAAAATTCTGTATTATACAATTTTCTTCAAGCGCACGTCTACTTTCGCAGTAGAAGCGAGTATTTGTTTAGAATTAGATAATAATTGGAACTACGTGCGTCGAGGTAACGTTGAATAAACTCGTACGATTCTTCGAGAATCGCAATTCCGTTAATCAGTTACACGCGTTGAAGATTAAAACGTTTAACAAGGTTTGTTCAAGTTTAATCCACGCTGCGAATCGTGTATATTATAATATCTCCGAGCAGCAACGGTCAACGAGTAAAAATGAATCACGTAGTCATTATCCTTCGGTAGCGCGTTGGCTGCGAGCTTTCGCTGTACGTCTGCGCATCAGCGATGGGCGCAGAGCGCGATTTTTCTTCACTAGGCGTCTAAAAGACATGCACGAGTGACGTCACGGCTAGGGATGTCACGTGACTTCAGGCTCGTGCATAATGGCGAAATTTATTTCTTGGCATGACTCTTCCGAAAATTGGTGTGCAGATACTTTTCCTCACTTTTTTTACTAATCCCATCAGAATTATTAAAGCGAGAAGTTTTTTCATCTTCTCAACGTCTGTATCCGTCAACTTCCTATCTTAACTTCCTTCAATATCAATTTGGCTCGTGAACACACGTATACGTGACTTCAGCCGTCAAAGTGTTAACGTCAATAATTCATTATTTAGATTTACAAAAATGATAGTAAATAAACGAATTATTAATAAGAAATGAACAAATTCCATACGAGTTAAGCGTACAAGCGTGTCTTCGTATTCGGGATATAATGGTCCCTTTAAATCGGAAATCGGAAATACGCTACTATGGTTATGGCGGTTATGGCTAGTAAGCTTTACTGCGCACGCCGCAAAAATCGCGCTCTGAGCCCGTCATTGCTGCGTTTTAACGTATCAACGGTTTAGGCCAAGCCGAGCGATTATCTTGTTTAAGGGAAGGCGGGACAAAATTTAACCGCGATTCGTTCGAAGCGCGATTAAATCAGTTTGCGAAATAATATAAAAAGTGAGAAACCTTCGCGTAGAATTACTCGTAATTACTAGTAGAAATTCTCGTAGCCGCCGAGCTTTTATATTGACCGTTTGAATATGCGCAGATTGAGTATGAGAGGTAAGCATGGGAAGTCGGAAACAACCAGCAATGGTAAATCCGAGGTGAATGGCGTCGCGTGTCTAAGTGCAACAAACGATAATAACGAAATGAGACGGGACAAAGAGAACGAGAACATCGAGCCGTCGCGCAGGAGTACCGGGAAAAAGCGTAGTTCCCGTGGACGGCCTAGTTTGAAGGAAACGGGTAAGGATCTCGCCGGGAAAACGATCGCTGTGGATACACAAGCCATCGAGTCGGACGGAGAAAACAAGAGCGTCGCGAAACCTGGACCAAGCAAGAGGCTCAAGAAAGACGAGAAGTCATCGGTCGCACCCGCCGAGAAGGAATACGAGGTATAACCGGCGTCGCGCTTAATTAATCGCGTAGTATAATAATGTTTACGCATCTTCAAGACCGTGACCGTTGCGGCGGAATTCGTGGCCTCTTGGCGGCCTCGCGTCGCTTCGCTAGGGTTGATCCCAACTCTTGTCGCAAGAGCTTAACTTTCCTCTCGTTTCTCCGCCGTTATCGTGTAACAAATTTTTTGTAAAAAATGATTATTTTTTTAAATTTCTTGACTCGGATCGATGTCGTCGGGAATAACTCGTGTGAAAATTATAGTTGATGTCGGGAGAACCAGCGGTAAGAGTGAGCACGAAAGTAAGTTCGAAATATTTGATTTTTGTTATTCAGGTGCAGAAGATAATTGGTCAGCGTACTATTAAAGGGCGCCGTCAATTTTTAATAAGATGGGAAGGCTACGACGAGAACTCTGATTCTTGGGAACATGAAAAAGATTTAAATTGCACAGAGTTGATCCAAGAATATCTGAAGAATGCCGAGAACCAAGAGGAAGTAAAATCTAAGAAAGTGGAAAATTCGTCGAAATCATCGAGTAAAAGCAAATCTCAGAAAATCGACAAGAGAACTAAGAAAGGGGTGAAAGGCATAATGAAGAAAGAGGAAAACGGTATTAATGCTCGAGGGTTGCCGAGACATCGGGTGTGCCCATAAGTAGACGATCGCCTCTCTCCGAGACTTTGAACGCAAAAATAATTACAGTGGTACCTCGACGTACGAGTTTAATTTGTTCCGTAACCTTCCTCGTACGTCAAATTGCTCGAAGCAATTGCTTTTCAAGACGCCAACATGCGCCCCGCATTTTGGGGTCGTGCACAGTGGTAGTGCGATTGCTCGTATCTCAAATCTTGCTCTCATCTGTAAGCAAAATATCGCTTGCTCAGCTGCTTGTATCTCAAAACACTCTTATATTAACCCCTTGACTTACAATGACGCCTGGGAGACGTCATTCATTTTATGTGAAAGTCGTATAAACTACATTTTATTTGTAAGTTAAGGGGTTAAGGTACTCGTATATCGAGGTACCAATGTACTTTCTTATGGGTACCTCTAACGTCACGACAATTATCTGATTCCACGTTAATTCGGGCCACTTGGTTAAGTTGTATCCACGTTAAATAATAACTGGAAGGTTTTAAATCAATTTTAGGGAAACAGATAACGGCGTCAGACGACGAGAAGGATGAAAAGGATAATCAGAAGGAATTTGAAGTAGAAAAAATTATTGAAGTACATTTCAAAAAGAATAAGACCAGGGAGTTTTTGATTCGCTGGAAAGGATTTACAGCTGCGGACGATACATGGGAGCCAGAGAAAAATTTAAATTGCCCGGAGCTAATCGCTAAATTTATGCAGAAAGTGGAGAAGGCGAAAAATACCGAGGCACGCGAACTGAGGACGAACCGTCCTCATACGAAAAGGTACACTTTAGCTACTCCCGAGGCCGGCAGGCGATTATCCCGACGAAACATGGATAAACAAAGGTGAATTTTGGATGACTCAGTTGATACTTGTCGCATACCATGAATCAGGATTTAGTATTTTGTTCATCGTTGCAGAGCTACGTATCACGAGTGCGACGAGTAAGAGGAGTCGCTGAATAAGAAGATACCGCACCATGTTCATTCATACGTATGCGTGAACGTATGAGCTTTTTCGCCTACCAAATCAGTTGATTCCACTTTTTATTTTACTTCTATTTTATTATCAAATTTATTTTATTATTAAACTCATAGATATAATTTTTAATAATCGAAATATCGAAATTTAATATTCAAGAGATATATATATATATATATCATTAACGGTTAGATTTAAAATCGCTGTATCGTAGCGAACAGCTTGTATTGTTTTTTATTTGAATTTATACGTATGAAAGAGGAAAAGAGCAATTCAATTATGTTTTTCCGCATGTTCTCTTTCGTGGAGTTAATAAATTCGGTACGCGAACAGCAAGGGTATGTATACGTGACTTGCTGTGTAAAAAAAAATCCCACTTTTTTCCAAGTCGGATCTATGGCAATTATTGAAAAAGTGTTTTTGTCTTTCTACGCGCTGTGAAGAGTCGAATCATATCTTCAGCCATATTGTGAAGTCACGGTGCATCGTAAGACTATAGCGTTCCGATTCTATTCATTCTTTCTAGATTTATCCCTCAAGGGGATTACAGTACGTATATTACATATATGTGTGTCTTGATATATCTTTTTTTTTTTATTACGTTGTGAAATACCGACAACATAACATTTGCAATGTTTAATAAGTTTATAAAACGTATTAATACTTAGAACGAGCTCGAAATATTCTATATTTACCGAATAATTCGATTACAACCATTAGCCGGTTAAACCGATGTGAAATTGACAAGAGTAACTGTAAAATTGATTAGTACGTTGTAGCTCTAGGATAAGTAAAATGGTGTATTTATGATTTAAGTATTTCTATAAGCACTGTAATTGTAACGGACAAAGATATTGACTCTATTAATATAAAAGAACGTGTGAACTTTACGTCTCTAATTAAAATTATATGGAGGTCGACAGCAACGCGATGAGACACACACACAGCTGTCCAAAAGATTAGACGAAAAATGCCTACGAGTTGACGACACTACGGACCTACGTTTCTCGTCCTTATATTATACGGGAAGACATGTCTCGTGTCTTTCGTTACAAGCGAAACAAAAGAAGGACAAAACTCGTTTCAAACGTTTTACTTCGTAACACTGATTAAATATCCTTGCCGATAAATAGAGAGCAAACGTGCACGCGTTTTGACGTTTGTCAATACGTGCCGAGAGAGAAAAGAACAGTGAATTTTTGTTTGTAATTGAGTAATTGAAACAGTGAGTTTTTTTTTGTATAATTCTCAATTTTTTGCTATAATTATTGAACGAAGCATGCAGGTCAAAAAACGAACAAGGTTGGAAATAGTTGATACCGAGAAAAGGTATTACAGCAATTTCAAAACTGATCAAACTGACAATGGTATTAATTTGTGGAAACTATTTGTTATAGTATTAATCGTCTTGACTCTGACAATTCTATTTATAATGTGTTGTCGTTACATCGGACAGATCGTTTACATAGTTAAAAGGTTCATTGTATTTTTGTTTCTATCATTTATACTACATGTTTGTCACATTTTTATACAAGTTCAGCTTACTACAACTGTACTACAACAAAATTATATGTACATTCGTAAAGATGCCTTGTTCGACGAAATGGCAAGTGCAATGATGATTCTGATCCTATAATAAAAGAATCTAACGCCAATTATGATACGAAACAAAGATTTTCATGGCCCGCGGTATGCGAGCACCTTTCAAAATTTCATGCGAAACGCGACGGACAATGGAACAAAAAACGCGAGAATAAATGTAAACTAAAGACTCTTCTACAGGTACGTCTCTGCAGGAGCGTATGGGGAGGGTACGTGCACGTTACGTTAAAAACAATTATTGTCTCTCGTAAGTTTGTTCATATGTAAAAATTGATGATTAGGAAAGGAAGAAGTTGCTTGCTCCGAACGAACATAAAAACGTGACCACTAACAACGTAGAATTAAAAAAACGATTGTCTCTGAAAATGCGTTTCTCGGCTTTCTCACCGACTCGTATCCAACTAAAAGATATTTCGAACGTATCTGACGCCGACAAGGATTCTGAAAATTATGAGTGCGACGAGTCAGGTGCACTGGCTGCAAGTCATTTTTATCGCAACTCCTACGAGGTATTGTTCGCGTTTAATCGAACTTTGTAATTGATATGACTGAAAATTTCTCCTGTTTAGAAGGACAGAGATATCTGTTTTTCGGATTCGGATTTGAAGTTTTTAGTGATCCCATTATATCCGAAACGATCGCGCGCGACAGAAGACGAACTGCTGTCGTGCAAATGGGACTCGGGAAATGTTATCGATCATCCCGAGAGACGAGATAACACCGGTTCGAAATTAATAGAGCTTACATTTGAAAATGCCGATTCGTTCAGCGACACTACGCGCAGATATGGAATTCCTAAATCAAATTGTACGCCTTGTTCACTGTTACCAAAAGATTCAGCTACCGATCCGAAGTGCTTCTCAGATTCTGCGGTCAAAAAGATTGATACCACGCAGAACGTATTCCTTAACAAGTGGAAAAGGTATCGTAAAATTGTTGATTATCATCTTTAAATGAATAGAACGATAATTTAAAATACTTGTGCAGACCAGCCGATTCTTTCACGACTTGCGCGTTACCAAGTACGTCAAGAGATACAAGTAGAAAGTGCAACGAACCGATTCTGATGGGTTTCGAAGTCGGAGATTGTTACAAACAGCCCATAGTTAATGTTAATCGAGCGATAACAGATAAATTAGTTGAAGTAAAATCGAAGTCGAACTTCCTTAAAAGCGAGCTACGCCCCAAGAAAGTCCATAAAAAGATGAGTTCGGACGTAGTAACAGATCGAATTAGAGAGATTAAAAATAGCGGAGAAGACTCCAAGTCTGACGAAGGTCTCATTCGTCGTTCGTTACACGATTTCATTTCGGGATTAAGCTCGGTAACTGCCATCGGTATCGGTAACGATGGAACTGATTTTCCTCCATCCGATTATAAGTCGGAGATAAACGACGTTTACGACGAATTAGGAATGTTATTCTCGCACCACCTGAAACTCCAAACTCAACCATGTGAGAGAAAATATTGTCCGTTAAAACGTCACTTGAAGCAACGGATGCGTCACAGTACGCAAAAATGTCAAAGAAGATTCAGCTACTATCAAAAATATCCGTACGACCAGAGGCCAACGTGTAACAGTGGGAATATCTGTGAAGACACGTACGACGAACTAAAACTGCTGCGCGCTCCTCCGGCAGAGAGAAGCCGGGTTTACTGTTACATGTTCCAAAGAAGAAAGCATCTCTTAAATCAACCGTACGATCAAAGTCCTACGGCCGAACAGAAAATTAAACGTTGAACGTTCGATAACTTTAAACAACACCTTTTAGGTGCATGCTACCCTATTTTTTATATAACGGAAAGGTACGAGAAATAAAGCACATATGTGTTTAAAAAATTATTTTATTTTACTAGTTACATCCGTTCGCTTCGTTTCACCTCTTTCACTTGGAGACCTAAACGATATATTGATAGAAGGAATTAGAAGTGGATTCAAATTAAGAGAAGCTGTAACGTTCCGAAGCCAAATTTCAGCACGGATTTAACACTATTTCTACCATGATTTTACGTATACCTACTTCAAACCATATGCACATTTTTAGGATGAGGATGTGGCCACCGCAAGTGGTTAAAATTTGAAAGGCATCTTTTGACACCTCATGGTAGAAATACTGTTAATTTAGTTAGCGAACAAACACAGGTACCTGGAGGTAACGACTGCTTCAGTTTCTCTGCCTTTTCTTTGTCCGTAATGACAAGGGTGTACAAAAATCGTGAGCATCGAACCTTGAACTTGACATTGTCAGCATTCTTCTTTATTTTAACAGCTGATTCGTTTCCATGAAAGAGAAATCCCATACGCATTAGATAGTACCATAAAAAGATCGGTTAGGATCAATGTCTAACGAAATAAATTATAATATATACACTTACATTTTGCATCTTTCCTCCGTGCCTTCAAGAGGAAATCCTTAATTTCTTTAATTTCTCGTGGCTGAAAGACAAAGCAGTTATTGGTACGATTATAGGCTATGTTAAGCTTGTGTCACACACGATATATTTGTAACATGCGTTTACAACCTCTTTGCGTGCGTATCATTCGATCAGATAATGGCAGTGAAATTTACTTTATTTAGTTCAAATTAAAGCCTAGTGTGTCCTAAATACTTAATTTAATCGACACTCACCATTATGAACCGTAGAGTCCGATACGCTTAGAAGCACCTGGAATAATCGAGAAAAGTGAGTCACGCTACTAGTAAATTGGAGAAGTTTCTAGATTTCTAAAAACTGTATTATTAATAGGTTATCAAAATTGTATTGGATTTATATTAGAAAATTGGATTTTACTACAGCACTGAAAAAGACAACACTAACCCTCGCGCGATACAACCGGAAAAAGAATCCGTCCCTCTGAGAGGGTGTGTCAAATCAGCAACAGGATATTTAAAAAGAAATGTTCACGTTTCATGTAAAAATTTAGTTAATAACATGAATCTACAGGTATCGACAACGAGATCTCCGACGTGCAATGGTACATGCAGATACGATTCTATTAATTACCTAACAATTATTTAAGATACTTTCGAATAGTTATAATGAATATTATAAATCGCCTAATAGAAGTGTGAAAGTAAATTCGTTTAATAACTTCGTAACAGACAAAATTTATGTTTGATTTATAAAACGTATGCCTTTCGTTTCCTGTGAGGATTTTATACAAAAAATACATGCTCTTTTGACCATCGCCCGTTCGTAGTAGATGTGAACATGTAAATTGCTAGTAAGCTTTACTGCGCACGCCTAAAAGATCGCGCTCTGTGCCCGTCACTGGCTACACCAGCCGGTTGGTCAGTCAGTCACTTTTTCGCAGCAGCACGATCACAAGCGGCAGAGTATACGCGACGGGTCAAGAGTCGTCGAGGGTATAAACGGTATAAAAGCGCCCCCCGCTGCACTTACCTCGCTTGTGAACGTAATTTTTTGTTTAACAATCGCGTGCAGAGATCGTGCTGTTCCGCTGAGCAGTAACAATCATTGTAAATCAACGATGGACAGCCCGTTACCGCACATTATGGAAAGCGCGGATTGCGACGGTTCGTCGAAACCGAAAGACAGATTAGTGAGCCTCCTCGATCAGATCGAAGTGCACGTAGAACAATTAAGGAGAGATGCTTGGAGACTCGAGGAGGAAAGAGATACTCTCCTGACCACTTTAGACACGCTGAGAAACAACGAAATAGTCAGCTCGTTAGAGGACAGTGAGTACTTCTTATTGCAACGTTTCGTTTACAATTAATCTAGAAACGTCGAACCGAGTCGAAATCCGTTATATCCGTCGAGACGTTCACGTTACTCTACGGATAAGCCGACGGTACGGTTCGACACGATTTCAAGCCTCACGCTCGTCTATATTTTTCTACGCGTCACTTGTCATTTTGCACCGCCTGTTAAGTCTAACCTACGAACGTTGACAACACGTTTTGAGCGCGATCAAATATTTTTTCGATAGCCGACAGGGACGACGTGTTGAGATACGCGGAGAGACTGTCTATGCGATGTTTAACCGTTGACGTGCTGGTCAAAATTCAACGGGATCAGATTCAAGAGGAAGCGTTACACCAAGTACGTATTGTTCGTTCGTTTCTCACGGCTACCGTTAAGCGGTCTTTACATCTGATTGATTTATTAAAAAATACGTTGATCTGTTTAGGTGAACGGTTTAATAGATAGTTTAGTGATTAGCCTGCGAGACGATCCAACTGGGACTCGGCAGCGGTGCGCATCCTTCATGAACGCCTGTAGTTCTCAAGCGTGCGGTCAGTCCGACAAAAACTTTGAAACAGCTATCTTGGGTTGCACTATAGACGATCAGAAACGGATCAGGAAAAGATTGCAGGGATTGCTGGATTATATCGATAAAATGCATACGATTCAGTTACTGTGAAACTTGGCGCGAGGTGATTACGTATTAAAGGAAAAGAGATAAGTTACTTCTCGAGCAAGCAATTAATTTCTATTAATTGTTCGAGAGGAGATTTGAACAGGAAAATAAAACCTAATTAAAGCAGGCTGCTTGACGATGATTCAGTGGTCGTTTTTATGGTAAACATAGGGAAGGCGTCGCTCGTGCGAACACGATGCGATTTCCTCTACACGTATCGTTTCTAAACCTTGCTATCGACGATCTTGCTAATAAGCTTTCGTGCACTTTATAATCCATATTTGTGCATTAATCGTAGTAGGAGTTAATATACAATTAATATTCGAACGGTGTCCTCCATTATTATTTTAATAAAGAAAGTTTAAAGCTTAAGTTCATATCTGATTCCAAGCAAACTGTTATAATTATCTTTTTAGTATCTGTTCTTCGTGCAGGAGGAAAAATGTAAGGTTTTCGAACAGTCTTTTATGTTTGTACGTTTTTAAAGCTTTTTTTTTTAAGAGCATAAAATTCTTAAGAGATCCGGACAAATATGTATCGATACAATGATCGTAAAATTTAATCTTTGTCGGGATTTTATATGTGACATTTATTTCTACGTTTTTGGTATACGGCTAAGTTCAATGTGCCTGTAATATCGTCCATGATCGTTCAAAATTAATAACGCTTCGTGTCTCTTGTTACACAAGAACACTTGAACAGCGTTCAAGAAGATGATGTATGAATTTCGATCACTTCAAAACTCTTCCCGTGTCTCAGATATAACCGCGATCTGTAACATAACTCGATAGTATAGTTAGAATCGTTGTATGCGTAACTTTTATAATTCCCCTCGTACTTAGAGACTTCTTACAAAATGAGCAAGGACCTTATACAACTTTCCATGAGATTAGCTTTATCGTTTAATACCTTTCAAGCGATCGTCGTATCGTTAGACGTACGAGAATATATGGAGAATTTAATCGTACTATCTGCGTTCAAGTTGATGTAGGACCAAACACGATACTACTTTCTATTCCTGATACATTCTCTCAGTTCCAGACGTAAAATCTGCAATTTTGATTCGCTGTAGAATTTATAATACCGGCTTACTTTGAATTTAATTTTTTTATATGTAAGCAGATGGAAGATCGAGCATTATATGTATTTGAAATAGAATAAAACAGATAAAAAGTTGGTATACAGTAATTCATACACATACACAAGGTACCTAAAAGTAGATTACTTAAAGACCGCAATGCTGTACTCTCATTATTATTTTCTAAAATCATTATAGTTTACAAAAAAAATATGCTTCTTGTCAACATGATATTTTCTTTCTTACAAACTAGAATATTTGGTTAATGTGTTATTTGTGTACACATAAATAGAGGTATTACTTACAAAAAATTTAAAATTCTTCAAAACAATTTTAATTATAATAATAACACTCCATTTTACGCTAAATTATTAAGTTTCACGCTGGTCTTCTATATTTACAGGCGTATAAAAGATAAAAAAAACTTGAGATACTTAACACAGATACAAAGAAGAGATACTTAACCATCGGATAAAATGATACAAAAAATATCGAAACATTAAAATGCTGTGAGATGAAATAATTGACATATTTACACTGTGCATTCATGCTAAAACTATCGAAGAGAATCGACGGTACTCGAGTCTGAAAAGTGGAAATTATAGAAATGCATTTGAAGGCTCTTTAACCCTTTGACTGCGGTGCGCTCTCGGACGAATCCATCTATATGGACGGCGACGTTTTTCGTTTGTCCTCGTAGATCAATGGCAACAAATTTAAAAACATCAATTTCTTTTATTTATATTAACACGTGAGTTCACGAGCCAAATTCAAATCAAAAGAAAATAAAGATAGAAAGTGGACGGATACAGGCATTGATGAGATGAAAAAGTTTCTCCCTTTAATAACTCCGATGGGATTAGTAAAAATGTCAGAAAAAAGATGGACACTGGTTAACAGGTCCATTAATCTGCACACCAATTTTGGAAGCCGAGAAATAGATTTCGTCAAATTTGGGGATACTGGCATTTCGACGATAACGAAAAATGTCAAGACCGATTGGACAAGATTAAACCCATCACAGGCCATTTCCAACCTAAATTTCGAGTCATCAATGAACCAACAAAAGAATTATCATTAGATGAAGCCTGCCAATTTGTCGCAAAGTTGAGAAAATGAGCCGGGGGCAAGATCAACTCTTCTTCCGAAACGTGTGGCCGTCAAAGTGTTAAGTAATGCTTTTAGAATATATTGATGGGTTTGTGAGGGCGTACATATACGCTCTTCGTCAAGGCGTATATATACGCCTTTAGCAGTCAAAGGGTTAAAGGGACACTGTTCCAATTATAAAGTTATTACATTCTCCTTCTCGTTTCGCGCGTACTTCCTTCCAACGGTTAGTTACATTTTATCGATTGACAGCATTTTAAGTACAAGTGTTTTCGAATTCGTGCACGGTGACCCACATAAATGTAATTTCTCTAATAAAATCGAAGCGCGCATCGTAAAATTATTTTCGATCGATCAAGCGCCGTATCAGTCGACGAACGTTCAAAGTGTCGCATCGTAATCATTTGTAGCTTCATAAATACGAACGTGTCAGTCTGTACATATACCTATCCACGCAAAGACTTAAAGTAGCCTACAAGCGTTCTTTACGAAATTCCTTTTTTTATGATTCTTTGTCTTGGTTCCTGGTCGCAAAACGATGGTACCATTTCCCGTACTCCGACCACCGCACGTAGACCCGTTCGGACTAAAAGCACCTGTAACGCATACATAAAAGTGTATTTTCGGTGAAATTTCTGAGAGAGAAGAGAGCACTCGAAATTTATAATACAACTTCGTACACTCCACAACATGTCTTTAATGTATCACGCGTTATTAGTATTTAAGAGGATGTACAGCTTCGGACAATTATTCTGAACTAGAGATAGCGTGATTGCGAACGAACGTGATCGAATCACCAGTGATTCAAAAGTAGCAGTTCTAGCCATCACTAGTATATACTTCATTCAGCCGTTTGAAGTTGGTTCGATAGTATCGATGGTTTAGAAAAAGTAGTTGAATAAAAAGCTGTCTAGTTTTTAGTCGATGGTACCCATCGCTAATCGTGAAACGCGTCAAGTCATATGGATGCACTCACTTATTACGGATGGAGATCCGGGAGATTCAATGTCGAATCAAACGAGATCTCTCGCTAAAAGATTGGAGAAGTTCGTTGTATCGCCAAGGAATCGTGAAACGCGTCAAGTCATATGGATGCACTCACTTATTACGGAGGGAGATCTGGGCCCGGTAGAGTACAATCTCAGATCATCCTGGTAATCGTCGTCGCAGCGGCGCATCTCGTGAAGACATCGAGACGCCAAGTGTCGGAAGACGCTCATGACACCGACATCCTCCTTCACGGAGGTTCTTAGAAGCTTGCAGCCCAACGCACGGCCGAGTCTCTCGGCTTCGTCCCTGAAACAGTACCCTGTTAGGGATTACCTTGAGAAACCGCGTCGCTAATTATGCGAACCACGCTTACGGATCAATGACGCACTGATCGACGAG
>SHCU01000923.1:21265-32790 GCA_004307685.1 Ceratina australensis | reverse complement strand
GGCTAGAGTTTGACTATAATTCTATAGCTAGCGTCTTATGCCCAGTCATTCACTGGCTATAAAATTATGCTCGAAGATCTACTGCAGCGCCATCTGTTAACCAAGAATTTATGACCATATACTGGCCATAAATTTTCACATTAGAATTTTCTGGTCAGTATTTCAGGCCTACTAAATGGCCAGTTACCGGCCAGATAATCCTGATCAGAAATTATTGTCCATTTATTGGCTAAAAAGTAGCGATCCTCAGGAATTTTTCTACTCGGGTAATCCTACATCAGACATTGAGAAATAAAGACAAAGAGTTACTACTCCTCTTGGATTTTGTCACTCTAGGGAAAACTAATATAAGCAACAGCTGATCAGGATTTACTATCTGACCATGTATATTAATAAGATACTTACGAACAAGAATGACAGTAGCGAGGAGCATGCAAAGTACGGCGGAGCGAGACATGTTCTCTTACACGATATCACTCTCTGTAGATAGTCCAGTAACCGGGTAGAATTTGCTGGTCAGTATTTTAGGCCTAGTAAATGGCCAGACAATTCTGATCAGAAATTATTGTCCATTTAATGGCATAAAATGGCTAATCCTCAAAAATTTGTCTACACGGGAAAATAAACTAAAGAATGTTGATATACAGGACCTGAAAAATCGTTTTCCTGGACATTAACGAGAGATTAACGCATATTTAATAGAAAATACGAGACGTGTCATGAGTTTCGTCGCGAAATTTAACCGATCGATCTCTTGGGACTAAAGAGATGGAGTGAGTCGCCGCCGGTGTGGGTAAAGATCCTCGGGGGTCGTTCCTCGGCGACATCGTTCATTAATAAAAGCTCGAGGAGAATGAGTGCTCGACCGGTTAGTCCGCAAATAAACGAGGAGGACGCGGCGATCTAACCGGTAATATCGTGCAAGTAGGTTAATCCATCATTGATATAGGTGGAAGGTATATTAATGGCTGGCCACTCCTTCAGCTAAGGAACGTTGGTAATGAAGTAAGTGCGATGCCAGACGAACCGCTGGTCATTAATCAACCATCGTGCCACCTATGCGCGGCGTTCGAAACTTTTCACGATTTTCTTAAGTAATTCAATTTTTTTGTGTCAACGAAAAATATATATACTATAGTATATATGGCTATAGTATATATAATATTAGTAACAGGTCATTTGTGGATTGAGGTTAGAGTCCTTCGTAGGAGTCATGAGGATTCATTTAAAAGAATGGCTTTACAAGATTCTTAAAGTAGATTCGGTCTACATTTTATTAAATGGCATCGAGAAGAATTTTCTTGTATCTTATATTAGTAGATCAGACTTAAAATAATGATGAAGTGTTGTGGTGATAACTAGAACTAATAATTGCTCACCAATTTGCTGTTAAAGCCATCAAATTCAATAAAACCTGGCTTCAACTAAAATTGTTATTCCCAATTTCGTCGATTGTAGAGAAACAGTTCCTCTCCGCGAGGTAAGCGACGTAAAACGTTGGCTGGGATATGAGGATGGAAGCAAGGGCGGTAAAGCGTTGAAGAAAATTTGCTAGTTTCGTAGCACGGTGTAAATTTTCATCTCGCATAACCACTCATCTTCCGTAGCTTCCCACCAACAGGCATATTCGTGTACCAGTGGATCTTGTTACATGACGGGGAAAATCCTTTAACAAAATTTAAACCTCGCGTATCTGAGATTACTTCAATCTACCTCGTGGCGAATTACAACGATTGTAAAATTACTTGAGAGTATCAGAGTACGGTACTTAGGTCGATGCTCTCGTTTTCCATAAAATGGTAAATATTTATAATAATCCTCATTTTCGTTTTTTTGTGCATCGCAATGCAAAACAGTGTCAATGATTTCATACGACAATTAATATGAGACTATAATATGAGACTAATATGAGACTATAATCTCATGTAATGAGACTCAAAAATTGTGAAACATGGCTACAGACAAAAATGGCCATTACTTGTTGACGTCACGATTCATCGTTTTACCTGTCTCACGAAACTGTATCGATAAATCCATAAAAACGATAATTAACCGAATATCAGATCGCGCGAGTCTGAACGGAATATTGCGACTGTTTATTCCGTTGGATCCCGGTGTTTTCGTACCGGGCGTAGGGAACTCTTTTTGTCGGCCGAATCAATACCCGAAGATCCAGGTTGCGCTTCCCGGCGGAAGATAATAGGATTGCCGGCGCACTTCCGCGAGCTTAGCGTCCCTCGAACCCCCGAAGAATTTCCTCTCAACGAATCCCGGCCCGACCACCCCACTCTGATCGTATTAATACAAATGCGCGGGTTCGGCGTCGGGACGTATGAAGCTACTGGAAAAGGTGCATCGAAGGATAAACGCGCGAGCCTCGCGAGGAAATTGCATTCCCCGCATCAATCTCTGTCATGGATCCGAAGCTGCGAGCGGCTGGAATTTTTCAATATACACTGGCCCCCGGCGTAAGTGTTGGGACACTTACATCTTAAAATCGATCAATTCCATCAATCGAATCGCGGATTCGCGAAACCCACCCTGACTCGGTGTTTCCTGTTCCATTTTGTACAATGGTACAATGTGATGCGTGGTATATGGTATATGATATATGATATATGAACTACCATATATGATATTAGAACTACAATATATGATATATGATATCCGAACTACGATATATGATATACGAACTATGATATATGATATACGAATTACGATATATGATATAAGAACTACGATATATGATATAAGATATACGAACTAATATATCTGATACATGATATATGAACTACGATATATGATATACGAACTACGATATATGATATATGATATACGAACTACGATATATGATATAAGAACTACGATATATGATATAAGATATACGAACTACAATATATGATACATGATATATGAACTACGATATATGATATACGAACTACGATATATGATATAAGAACTACGATATATGATATACGATACACGAACTACGATATATGATACATGATATACGAACTACGATATATGATATACGAACTACGATATATGATATACGAACTACGATATATGATATACGAATTACGATAAATGATATAAGAACGACGATATATGATGTACGATATACGAACTACGATATATGATATACGAACTACGATATATGATATACGATATACGATATATGATATACGATACACGAACTACGATATATCAAATATAATATATGATATACGAACTATGATATATGATATATGATATATGATATGCGAACTGCGATATACGATGTAAGAACTACGGTACATAATATACGAACTATGATGTATGATACATGATATACGAACTACGATATATGATATATAATAAACGATATACGCTATGCGATATACGATATATGATATATAATACACGATATATGATATGCGATATATGATACACGATACAGGATATATGATATGTGATATATGATATATGATATATGATATATAAAAATGCTCCCTTGAATTAACACAAAATCGTATTAAACTTTTCGTAAGAAAACACATAAAAGAAACCTTAGTATATCTGAAGAAAAACGAAATTCGGTAAGACGGCACAGGGCCGTGACTATACACGCAGCGGATGGTCGTCCGCGGAATGTGCGTTCCTAACGCTCTGAACGAATCGTTGTTACGATATTTCTCATCGATTCGACGACGTCGAATATAAAATTTCGCGGTCGTCGGAAATTCGGTTAACGAATTTCTCCTTGGAATCTCCAAGTTCGACGGTTGAAATTTGTTTACGGCAACGCGGGAAAGGGTTGAAAGGGAATTGATTGGAGTTGGAAAAATTGTTCGGTCGACAGGCGCGGAAAATAAATTCGCGGGCAATCGTAGTCGGCGCGGGACCGCAGAAACGGCGAACATAAATTGCTCGGAGTGTACGACGTTCGGGGGTGGTTCGGGGGTTGAAAGTAAAGTTCGGAATACGGGAATTTATCGGGCTGGGGCGCGGGCCAACAATAGAAACCTCAAATCCTTGTGCCTCGAGCTGATAAATTATCCAGATTATTAGGAACAAGCTGTTGCGACTGTTTCTTGATAAACGCCCGGCTCTCAAGCCGCATCTTAAGCCGCGCACGTGCCTAAACGCGGCGGCGACCCCCCGGCCTGAGTGTTACGCGGTTATGCTTCCTCGTTACCGATCGCGAAATTCGGGAAAATACGCCGACGGCGTTTCGGAGTCCAAAAATTATTGTGTAATTATTATTTATGTTCATTTTGCGAATTGTCGTTTTATTTTAAGAGGAAGATTCTCGATGAGGTTCACTATCAGCAATTTTAATTATTAATGAAATTCTAATTGTTGCAATTTATTTTATTTAACTACGTGATTAAATAATAATTTTAATATGTTAATATAAGAATTTTACATATTATTTTTAACATATTTATTTTATACATATTTATATTTATTTTTTATATTATGATATATTTATATTTATATTATTTTACACATATTTATTTTACATATAATTGTATTAATGTTTAATATATTACATACATTTATTATATTATTATAGTATTATATTAGATATATTAAATAATAATATTAATATTCTTGTATTAATTACGTAAATATTTAACATATTTTGTAATACCAATGCATTTTGATTTATTATTTTATTATTCATATACTTATACACACGTAGTTTGTAATATTTAATAATAATTCTATACTCACACAATAATAATACATATAACAATTGTACCATATCAATATATTAATCTTACAATAATATTAAATATATAATGTTAAATAATAAGACTATACTATTAATATAATATCTTTACAATTGTATAATTATAATTATACTTATTTATATAATTGTAATTACAATTCCATGAATAAATATAATTATAATTGTATAATATTAATGTAACAATTTGCTAATAATATTAAACATATAATATCGAATAATAATTTCCAAGTATATTAAATATATTAAATACTAATTTTCTTCCCATTACTCATCGACACATTTCAATGCACCTAAAAAATCTTCAGATATATTATAGATATAGATATATATTATAGATATAGATAAGAAAATTTCTTTATAAACTTATGATAGAATCCAAAATATTTTCGTAAATATTTTATTTAATAACAAACCGGGGGAACGATCTGCGGTTCGGTACGGCGTTTCAATATCGTATGTTACCGGCAACCCTTGTAGGGTCACGTAGCCCGGGTCTCTTCTTATTGTAATATGTCTTAGCAATTGTTGAGACGATCGATCCCCCCGAAGTTATTGGCTATGTTTCTTCTTAACGCTTCCAATATCAAAGTTAATATCGGCGGCAACAACTTCTTGAGCCCGGGTCCGCGTGATTAGGCTGGCTTCGGATCACGGAGTTTGCTCATAGTCCTTACCCCGGGATAAAAGTTCCCGGCCGGCCCCTCTATCTCTCTCTAGTCAGTTGCTCTATCGGAAAAGTCTTCATCGACCGAGCCAACGGCCCGGAGAATTTTCTTTTCCGGGGTAAGTGTTGCGCGGGCAACGAGTTTTTCTGCAACCTGCTTCCTTCCTTCCTTCCTTCCTGATTACCCCGCGTTATTTTCGTTTCCGGCAATCGATCATCCGGATATATTTCCAAGTTTAATCACTCCGTTAGCGTCATCAGATTATCACTCGACGCTACACCCATCAAAATGTCCAAATGACCATCTTTAAATGCTTCGATAAAAGTAACACAAAATTTGTAGGCTTCATCATATTCTTCCAAGAATATTTACCGAATTTTCCTTCTTGCATTCGAGATGCAAGCTTTTTCGTAAATTTGTCAAATTTTAATTTTAATTTTCGCCAACGAAGAAACAAAAAAAAAAGCAGAGACGCTGATTAATCGGATTTAATTAGTGCGATTGTTGTTCCACTGTTGTATGAAATATGTGGAGCAATCTGGGGCAAAGGGAAAAAGGAAAGAAACTTTTTTCCATCCAGCCCCGTTCATTCTTACGGACGAGGGCGGCATAATTATAGATTTTTAATCAACCGATTGAAATGCAAATAACTACCGCAGAGGGTTGGCGGCTTCGACGAGGGCCAAAGAGAAATAGAGATGGCGAAAAGGGGGCGACGGCCGGGGGAGGTTGTACGGGGAGTATGAAATCCGTAATGCCGGTATAAACTTTCGCGGGAGAGAGAACGAAATCAATACTTCAATATCCGCAGTAACAGCAGCTGGAGTTAACAAGGGTCTGATTGAGCTCGAGTTACCCGCTAAGTTACCCCGTTTCGAGCCTCCCGATCCAAGAAAATCGAATTCGTCCACACTCTCTCTCTCTCTCTCCCTCGTGCTGATCCCACTTTTGTTTCTGTTTGTTTATCCCACAGCCCGAACGATCTCGCGTAACAATTCAGATTAAACAGTCACGGTGTGTCGTTTAATTATCAAAATAAATGTATGTAATTGTAAGTATTGCTTGAAAAGAAATGATGGCTAGGAATAGCCTGAGCAACATGTGTAATAATTGCTAATAATGTCATATATCGAATATCGTGTATCGTATATCATATATTGCATACCGTATATCATATATCATATATCGTTTTGGCGCCTGAGTCGAGCATTTCACCTTTTATTGATAGCTTCGATGCATATCAATATATTGGGCAGACCCTTACTTATAAGGGAATTTCAATTTCCGCCCAATTTTTTCAAGTTATTCTCTCCCGGAATGTATAGAGAATTCTTAAAACTTGAGTCAATATATGTATAATTATAAATGATTATGTAAATGCTCAGGGTAATTAACAATGACTAATTAGCGATGGCCCAAATTTGTCACTCTTTATTTTCGTTTTATTTTGAGCCATAGAATACGATCATAAAATATTGTCCATCTATAGCAGGGCATTGTCAAATATTCCAACACGTACAAAGTGATAAACAGCAATTGATAAGGAAATTCTTCTTTGGATTTCGCAATTTTTCCAATAGGGTCGGGGTTCGGTGTGAAAAAGTGGCATGTGTCCACGTGCTTTCGAGCTTTTCAACTAAATGGCGCGGCACTTCGGGACGCCGCGCGCTTCGCTGGGGCGGCAAGTTGTTATCGCTATCACGGCCAGATAGACCCTCGAAGTGCATTCGAGTGATCGTCGACGGGGATCACACGGTCTTTGCTGAGGCCAGCTACCTTGCCCGAGACACCCTGGTGATTCATCACGAGACACTCCGCCATGTTTAGACAGAGCCTATCTCTTTCTCTCTCTCTTCACTTCGACCGAGACATTCTTCTCCACCTGACGTACCCAACGCTCCTCTTATCACCTTTTATATTATCACAACCACGTTGAAAGTCAGTCGCATCGCCTTACGTCTCGATTATTGAGACGTACTACACGGTACATTATTCTTATCGATTGTAACTATTTAGTCTTTCCATTATTTTATTCTATTATTTATTCTTATCTATTCTAATTATTCTAACTATTCATTATTCTTATCTTAGTAAGTTACAAATGAGTTTTAACCCCTTGCACTCGATAGGTGACTCACGGTCACCAGTTGCTTAGTATAATAAAATACGTATCATTAATTAAATTAAATTTAATTACTAAAATCCATGTTGATAATTTATATTGATATCCAAATTTTATGTAATATATTATAATTCAGTAAACATTGTGGGAAAATAAATGTAATCGAGGAGCGTCGATGGAAGAGGTATTGTTTTCAGTAGTATAAGGAGAAATTAGTCAGACAGGACTGAGAAATATTTTCTTATTAATCGATACCAATTCTTAGCATGTCGTAATTGATTTTATCATTACAATAATTATGGAGCTAATCAATTTTTGAAAATGTAATAATTACTTTTTATGCTTATTCATACGTTAAAGAAATTCAGTAGTGTAAGTAGAAATTGGTCAGACATAATTGAGAAATATTCTCTTCCCATTAATTAAGAATTCTTATCAAACCATATGTCAATACTAAATATAATTGAGATCTATCAACGTAATTAAATCGATAAAAAAGATAATCAGAAAATAAAGAATAATTAAATCAAATAAATTAAATCAATATAAGAAGGTACTACTGTAAGTAGTATATCAAGAACATAGTCAGACATGGTTGAGAAATATCATATTTCCTATTAACCGAGATCAATCGACCCTATTCTCAAATCAAGACTAATTAAATCAAACAAATTACATAAATACTAAAACTTACTACTTTAAGTAGTATATGACGAACATAGCCAGACATGACTGAGAAACATTAATTCCCCATTAATTGACAGCTATTCTTATCACGTCGTAACTGCTTTCATTACTACAATAATTATCGAATTAAATCAATTTTTATTTTTTTATAATTTTTTTATAATCTTTTATAATTATTCTTTTTATGATTGTTTATACGTCAAGTTGGTATTTTTTTTTTGCGAATAAGAAAGGGAACATTTGGTATTGATTCCCTTAACAGTAAACTGAAGGTAGGTTATCGTTCATCTGATTCGAACAATAGAAAGCTTATCAGTTTTCAGCTGTTCCGCGGGAGTCTTTTATACACGTTTCGATTGCACACGGTGTGTAATTTATTAAAAAGTGAGACTCGCCGTTGAGGAAGGAAGGACGTTGATCGATGGTACTGGGATACAAAAGAATTTTCAACCACCCGTTATCAATCAAATTGATCAGACTGTTGCGGGGTAGAAAGGGGGTTGGTACCAGTTAACAAGTGGCAATTAATTTTCTTACCAACGTTTCTCGATGTGATCGGTGTGTGTTATCTGAAATCAATTGATTTAACCTTATTACATAGAGCTAGAGAGTTAAAGAGAGATAATATGTCAGTTTAAAAAAATGGCCATTAATTTCTTTACATTTATCAATATGAGTTTTGTACGTTATTAGTACAGGAATTGTGTTGTAGTATGTTATCTAAAGTCAGTTGGTTTACTCTAAAAGAGATAGAAGGTTCATTACAAAAATGGCCATTAAGTTCCTTACAAGATTTCTTTTTCTCGATCTATCTTCTGTCGTATAGAACTAACAGTGCCAGAGATTAAAAGTGATAGAGAGTTCATTTCTTAGTCAACATTCAAATCAGATTTCTTAGTGAAATCAATTTATAAAAATGGCCATTAATTTCTTAACAACATGTCTTAGTGAAATCAATTTATAAAACATGTCCATTAATTTCCTTACAAAATTTCTTAGTGAAATCAATTTATAAAAATGGCCATTAATTTCCTTACAGGATTTATCAATAAAATCAATGCGACAAGCATGTGTCACATAAAATTAATCGATTTATCCTCTACCCTATAGAACTATCGGTGCCAGAGATAAAAAGAGATGGACTAAGAAATCTTGTAAGAAAATTAATGACTAAGAAATCTTGGAAGCAAATTAATGGGCAATTTTTATGAAATCACTATTCCAAGTGTATATCACCTGAAACCCATGGATTTACCCTGCGTCAGCGAAACAGAAGGAGCCAGAGGATTTATTTAAAAAATGGCACTCAATTTCCTCATAAGATCCCTGAACAAGATACACCCCGGCCAACGTCAACTGCTTCACCCTGTATAGCACGGAACTATTTGAACGAGATAGCCGAGCGGCGATGGTAGCGGCGGCGGGGGGGACGATCGTATTAAGCTCGGTACCGTATTGGCCCGATCGAGTCGGACAAATGGACCGAGATGATCGCGGAATTGTCTTCGGCTGATGCATCGCGTCGATCGACGGGAGCCCCCCCGGTAATCCCAGGAATTTTCGGAAAACACAGCGACAACGGCATCGATCAGCAGCCGGCCCGGGCGTTTCGACGTTGTAACTGGGTCAATGGGTCCCACCAGCGCCGCCGTGGCGTCCCGTTTTTATCCCCGGAACTCTTCGTTACAACGTGCCAAACATATCAACTCCGGGTCAGAAGTGGAATTTCTCAGAGACATTAAACTAAGGGATGCCGGATTCGATTTTAGATGAATGTTACAATTATTGATGTAGAAATTGGGCGTTACGTGATATGTGATATATGATATGGGATATGTTATATACAATATGTGATATATGATATGCAATATACGATATATGATATACCAACTACGATATATGGTATATGATATACAAACTACGATATACGACATATGATACAGGATATATGATATACAATATATGATATATGATATACAATATACGATATATGATATACCAACTACGATATACGATACATGATACACGATACATGATACAGGATATATGATACACGCTATATGATATATGATGTACGATATATGATATACAAACTACGATATACGATATATGATATACGATATATGATTAACGATATATGATATACGATATACGATACACGATATTCAATATACGATATACGATATACAATTTACGATATATCATATACGATATACGATATACAATTTACGATATATCATATACGATATACGATATGCAATTTACGATATATCATATACGATATACGATATACAATTTACGATATATCATATACGATATACGATATAAATGACTAAAATTTACGATCATTGACATATAAATTGGACACTTAACAGCGCTTAGTAGCATCGTCCATGCGTTCGAGGCTCGTTGATAAGAGCCGTGTAAAACGAGCGAAAAGAATCACGCGGGTCGGGAGAGGGTGGGTAGGTGTAAGGTGGAAGTTTCGTCGGGGGGCTGGGCGACGATAACTGGAAAAAAGGAACGTCACGTAGACGGCACCTGACTACCGGCCGGGACATATCTAGAGCGCTATCGTTGTCCTCCTGCTCCTCCTCCTCTAGGAGTCGTTTCCACCCCATCGAGATCACGAGGGAAGTACGACGCTAGTCCACCTCCTCCCCGTTCCTGTCCGGTCTGCAAAGTATCTTGCTACGTGACGTCGTCTTCTGCGAGGTTCGAACGCCTGGACTCGGCCCAAAGCGTAACGAAACCCCCCGACCCCCAACCCCGGGCTTTTCACATACGTGCGACCCAGCAATTGCCCCGGCCAATTCCTTTTTAGTCTTCTAGGTATTATACGCTGTCGTTAGGTTCTACGGGGCTGACGATTTCGCCCAGCTTTCCTATCGCTCGGTCATACGTTTTTAATACGATTATTCTTTAGTTGCAGTGTTTAATTTGGATGTTCTTTTTACGTCGGTTAAGAACTCTTGTTATGGAATCACGTGTGAATTCGAAATATAATTTGGGAGTATTAATGCAAAGTGTGCTATATTTAGCAGTCTGAGAAATTCAGTAGTATAAGGAGAAATTGGTCAGGCATAACTGAGAAATAGTATTTTCCTATTAATTAGGAATTCTGTCCCTGAAACCATATGTCATCACTAAATATAATTCACGAATATTAATGCAAGAGGCTCTACATTCAACAATGTCAGTAAGAATTCAGTAGTATAAGGAGAAATTAGTCAGACATGACTGAGAAATATTATATTTCTAATAATTAGGTTAACGCTTATAAGCGGCGTCCACGACATGACCTATAGATACC
>SHCU01000922.1:8218-19543 GCA_004307685.1 Ceratina australensis | reverse complement strand
AAATAGATTTCGTCAAATTTGGGGATACTGACATTTCGACGCTAACGAAAAATGTCAAGACCGATTGGACAAGATTAAACCCATCACAGACCATTTCCAACATAAATTTCGAGTCATCAATGAACCAAACAAAAGAATTATCATTAGACGAAGCCTGCCAATTTGTCGCAAAGCTGACAAAATGAGCCGGGGGCAAGATCAACTCTTCTTCCGAAACGTGTGGTCGTCAAAATGTTAAAATTGCTCGCTGATATATCCAAAAATATTTATGTAGAAAATGAAATAAAAAATACAGTTTCCCAGACGTCTGAAAAGAATCGTTCCGGATTTCTTACATGAAACTTTTAGATCATTAAGTATGAAACGTTCGATTACTCGCCAAACTTTCGGTCTCAAATCAGACGTTTCATACTTGACCTAATTTATCGCGGTATTCACATCTTGAAATAACGTTAAAATCAGCTGGCTTCGGGCCACCGGGACGATTAACCACGCCGATTAATACCGAGTTAGAACAAGAAATAACATATTCATTCAGGAGGGGCGGTAGAAGTTGAGCGGCGCGGAAAACGAGCGAATCTTAATTTAAACGTTGAAAACAGGGAAGCGAAATGAATTCTCGCGGTCGCGATGGAAACGCGGTAGCCGGCGAGATTTATCGGACCGTCGGGAGGACGGTAGGTGGTAAACGTGCTAGCAGTTTTTTCGATCCGCTCGGGAACGTACAATTAGCGAAAAACCGCGTAGCCGTTCCGTCGCGGCAAGATTTATGAATCGGTGATCAGACAATCTCGCGAGTTAACGATCGCCCGTATCGCGGAGTACTTACAGCCCGTGAGTACGGTATCCCCGAACCTCCCGGTAAATAATTGTTCCTTGAACGGCGGCGTACGCGTCTTTACGCGGCAGGCAATTAGCCAGCGAGAAAACGATTAATTCGGTGGCTTATCGTTGGCGCGGGCAAGATCGATGGGGCGAACATTTTTCCGTCGCGAGGGAAAAATCGAACGAAATACCGGGACGGCTGCTGCGCGTATCGCGGGCCGAAACGTCGCGCTATTGGAAACGTGTCTCGGGGACATGTCTCGGCGAGCGTATCTCGGCGATAAGGAATCGACGACGGGGCCAAGAAAATAGGTGTATTTAATTGGAAATCCACGGAGCGAGGGATCGGCGAAAACGGGCGGCGTTATCGCGATCCTGAAACCGACATGCTTTCCAGAGACCCGTCCGGAGTCGTTCCCTTTTTATCTGAATTATTCGCGGGATCAACCCGGGTGTATATAGTAACCTTTACGATTACTCGAAACGGAAAACGGGCCGGGTTAATCCTAAGTATCTCAAGCAGATACACCCAGGGAGAGAGCATCAGACACTCTTTGAGAGAAAGAGAGAGTCGGTGTACGGTGCCTGTTGAAAACCGGGGAGAAACGCGTAAGACGATAAGCGACGTTTAAAAGTCGAGGAGGCCGAGATTTATACGTGCGAGCCGCGGCGTCGAGACGTCGAAAAGGAAAATCCACTTTCGGCGTGGCGCACGCGGAATCCCTTCGTATCGTTGGGAATCAGCCCTCGACGGGAATATCTGTACGACGGAAACAAGGATCAGACGTAAGTAGGAAATAAAGGAGAAAACGATGGAAGCCGAGGGGGGTTGGGCGGGTGGAGGGAAGCCAGAAGAAAGGGACGATGGATACACGTGTCCTACCCGGGGATACGTGTTCGAAAGCAATCCCCGAACGTTCTCCACCTCCAGACGTCTCGAGAGCTCGACAAAGGAATAGCCTCGGTCGTACGAGAGTACCGGACCTCACGATTAATAACGGGCGAAGTAAGAAGAATTTTCTCGCAGTAACTCCGAGATAGATATGCTGACGTATCCGGTGATTCGGCCTCTTTAACGTCGCGACGTCGCATCGTTCTCTATGTCTCTCGACGTCCATGGGATAAGGGATCAATACAGACGCGTTGTATTCGCGATAAAAAGCTTCGCTCTGTCTTCCGATAATTCCTTCGCGTATAGGCAAGAGCCTCGGTACTGTACAGCTGGCTTTGGGCCCCGTTAGCTCAGATACACATTAAACGTCTTCCGATAATAACGGCGTTAACCCTTTGACTGCTGAATACTCAGAGCCGAAGCTATCACTGGGGACTGAATACTTTTTCAGTTCGGCGATGTATTAACCCTTTGCGCTCGAAGAATTTTCCCACAAATATTTCGTGAATTTCTTACGTGCAAATTAATGTGTTAAAATTATTAAATTTTTTTCTTTCGACATTTTTTAAATTAATTTATATATGAATTTTATAATAATTAAGTTTAATTCAATCAATAATATATTGAAACAGTAATTATATACTTATGTAACAATTAATTTATAAAACAGGTGGTGACTGAGAGTCACCTCTCGAGTGCAAAGGGTTAAATTATAATATAGTACAAAGTCCAATTACTGTTACACTATCCCCTCCAAAATTAACAAACAAAACTATATAAACTATCCAAATCCGAAGTATACATAAGCAAAGACTTTCATTTAAGAAACGAGAACAATAAGAAAATCACCGAGTGCATATATGCGTCCTTAGTCCATACCGATAGCTTTCAGACGCGTATATGCGTCTGTAGCAGTCAAAGGGTTAATAACAGGAAACTACTTTACAGGAACCCGCGTTCACGCACATTCATTTTCGTCCGATTGTCCCTTGTTCGGATCTCGTCACACTTCGGAGACATTCCGGCTACTCGGCATAACGTTGACCGTCTCGTAAGACACTGCAGCTTCAGAATTTCATCGTTGCCGTCGGTACTCGGTAAAAAACGTCTCGGGGGTTAATATCGTAGCGCGAAGGGGCAACTCGATTTGAGAGAACGTCATCGTGCCGTCAGCTGAGATTTCCCGTACATAAATCCGACGATAAGGTACGAAGAACGATGTCACGCGTCGTACGGCGGACACACCTGAATCCTCGGGAATATGAATACCGACGTGCTAGACAAGAATTAGACGCGAGCGGAAACCGGAGGAAGTAAAGGGCGAAGAGGGTGGACGAGCGTCGTCGGGAAGAAAAAGCCGGTAGACGTGAAGCCGACGCGCACATAGGCGGTAGGTAAGGTCAATCTATTCGAAGGCAGTACGCGGACGTGTCTACACGCTCGGTGGACGTATTTCGAGGAGCTTTGCTCGGGGAGCTGCCACGAAGAAGAAGAAGAAGAAGAAGAAAGTAAAAGAAGAAAGGGGTGGCCGGGGGGGATGATAGACTCGGTTCTCGAGGCAGTTACCGATACGATGGCCAATGCGGCCGGGGATGGGCGGACGACAGTTTTTTTCATTTTTATCGGAAGAAAAAAGTGGTTCCAGGCTGTAATGGAGTCCAGGCACGTATCCGTCGTGCACACGCCAGCAGAGCCCGCGGCTTTTCTAGCCGACCGTCACATCTAACCCACCCCTTCGGCCTCAACCGAGTCTACCCTCGCCCCTGTCTTATTCTTACGAACCTTCCCTCCCGTCCTGACGGGCCGACGTCCGACGCTCTGCACCGACGCGTTACAACGCGATGGCCAGTCGTGTTTGCCTGCATAGCGATTGAAACTTTTCGAGGTTAGGTTCCACGTTGTAACGCGTAACGCGGCGCTCTTGGACAGTTTCATCGAAACCTCTTGTTCTCGACGCGATGCGAAACGACGATAATACTATGCCTCTCTCTCTCTCTCTCTCTCTTGGGCGGATTAACAAGGAACTGGTTTAATTTACTTAATTTGTCAAAGTTCTCGCGCGGCGTAAGAATCGTTTACGAGTGAAGGCCGTTAATTAAGGCATCCTGATTATACCTTTGTTTTAATGAATTACTTGACGAGGCGGCGAAAAGCTTGGATTATTACTTCGGCCCGGGGAGAACTTCGCCCCGGGACACGGCTTCTGACTTTTGGGTAATTACTTCAAATTTCGTTTACACCGTGGAAAATTACGCTGTAACAATGGCGCGGATACTCGCCGTGATTACGCGATGCTTTAGTGCCCAGTGCCGGCATCCTCCCGTGGAATCTCTGCTTATTCGAAACTTTTATAAATCATAAGTAATCTCGGGGAATAACGAATATAATCTCACGGGAAGCGTGATGACCGTGCTCGATTTGAATAAAACGTTCGGAATAACCCCTTCCTAAACTTGTACTTCGATCAAATATGAAGTTGGAGAAAAGGAATTATTCTAATGTTTATTTCAAGACTTTATTCAACATCGTTCACGTTACCCAATTAAGTCAAGTATGTTGTAAAACCTGTTACCATTTTGAAGGTATAATCATTTCCAGGATTGTATTGACATTTTTGACAACGGTCCTAACAGTACAAGATACATCTTTAACATCGACAGCTAGTGTTAAGTGAGAAGGCGTCGCACGGACACGACTGGCGGTTTGGACGGTTGCAAATCGGTCCAGGAAATTCTATTACTCATTTCTGCTTGTTGCAAAGATCTGAACAGTAAAATGTATCGATTTTGTACCTTATATAAAATACTGTATTAGACTTCTGTAGCACGGAATGTTCAAATGAACATAATCAATAATTCGCTACATACACATCACTACTGTCATTTACCAAGAAAATAATGGATTTCTTTTTCCCCAATCTATAATATAAAATCCTTTAAGAATTGAACAAAATTTTGTTGCACCGAGATTATTTCTTTCCAACGTAGGACCGACCCCTGCTGTGTCACGATCAAGCAATACACCGACCGATGCGATTCGTCGGCCCGAGACAAACGATATGGAATGTTCGGTGAAAAGCCAGCGAGATGTACACGTATGTACATTGTTGTAGGTAAGGTGGGGAGGGTGAGTAAAACATCAGCTAATCGGTTCGAGAGTCACGGGGAAACGGGACAAAGAGATAGGCACGGCAAGATACGTAAAGATGGAAAAAGAGAACCGCGGGGGTTGAGGCGTTCGGTTGAAAGCGTGAATGGAAATGCGCGTGAGTTTCGCGGGGTGCAACCGAAATAGGAAGAAGCGAAAGCCGCTATCTCCGACGCATCGGTCTCTAGCCGTGATCGCGGCAAAAATGTCAAAAATGTCCGAGAGGAGCGCATTTTTTAAATTACCCCTTTGGGTCAGACGGTCCCGTGAATCCGACCAAGAGTAACCGATTCGTATCTGTTCGAGACAGAATTGCGAGTCGGTGAACAAGGGGTAACGGGCAGTTCTTGGTCAGACATCGACGCTCGCAACGTTTCAAAAACCAAATGGCTCGCGATAAATAAAAGTGCTCGCGAAATGAATGTTCCCTCGGTGATTAAACCGCGCGCAGCGATATCGAGATTAACTCCGGGTTGCAACGTTAATCGTCCCTCCTGACGTCGCCCATTGTCAATATTATTCTTGGCCGGCTCATTTTCATTTACCCACGCTCCTCTGCTTTACATGCAAATTACGGCAATCGTGCGAAAGTAATTCCGCCGGACTCGCGATGTTAAATTGTTTAATTACGTCGAGTAGCCGAGTGAATATTTCTAAATTAATCCTCAGTGCGCTTCCTTCGACGTCCGTTGACGCTCGAAGAGGGCCGACGGTTTTTACCGCGAAACAACGGTCAGACAAATGGAATTCAGGTACGCGAAGAACAAGCGTAGGAAATCTAACGCGGGAACGGAGACCGGGAACCGGAGACGGGTGGATTTTATTCGGGCGCGGGAAAGGCAGTTGGTAGGTCGTTAAAAAGGCAATTCCCGACGTGGCGCGCAGCAAGGCGGCACGTTGCGCCGTCATTAACTTTCGGGCAGCCGTAAGGAGCAACATAATGTTACGTTGACTCGGCATCGAGCCGGAGATGGATGGTCGGTACGCGTTGCAACTTTAATTCTTTTCCCGTCCGCCGGGGCCGAAGATGATTTTGAGAGAGGCCCCCTGTTCGTCTCCCATCGTCCCGGCTGTCCGTCCGACGTCCTACGGGAAGAGCGATGACGATCGTAACGTAGGAACGCGAAACGTTGCTTTTGAAACGCACGGTTGGAGGTGACCGTCGAAGAGCGAGGCCCATTACCCCCTTCGCTTATTCCATCATCTCGCCGGTACTATTCCATCTTCCTTCTGACTTCGGACAGGAAGACCGATGATGATCTTAGCGCAAGAAGGCCGAACGAGGCGAAACACGGGAACGGGGAGAGTCAGAAGTTTTTGAAACTCATCGTTGCGGACAACCGCTTAAAAGGAATAACGGGAACGAGAAGTAAGTGGCAGACAAGGTTTACCGAGATATGCGCGTCCATCGGTCGTACTCGTTTTAAAAAAATGATTTTTTAAGACATGAACGCTTTAAAAAGAGATACGTTCCATCAGGCAGAATAGGAAGTCTCTATTCCATGCGTACGGGCCCTGATCGTCAAATCGGGCGCCCTAGGCAGGAAGACGCGTTACTTCGTTTTAACAACTCCATTACGGCTGTTAAAATCGTGTTCGGAACATACGTTTCGTAAAAAGAACAGATTGTACTTATTGTATACGGATTCAGGTTAAATCAGTGTTTATTAACACGTTAACTGCCCGTTCCGTTCAGACCCAGACTCGGATGTAGTTAATAATAAACAGAAGTTATAGGAACCGCGGTTAAGCTTTGACTTAATGAAACCCGATGACGACTAAGCAAAATATTTAGTCTCACATGAGTACGCAAGATCGTGTAATATGAATCTAAGATCTGCGCCTGGTCCCTGCAACCCGGCCGGGCCTGAACGGAAAGTCTAACCCCGGTCCCTAGGGACCGGCGTCGCAGTTAACCTGTTAAAAGAACATATACTCATTTTATACGGATTCAGATTAAATCAGTGTTTATTTACGCGGTATCGTATAAGATAAACACGCAAATGCTTGTGCTTCTTCGTCCCGTCAGTTCTTCGGAAAGGAGTATCCTGTATGGGAATGCCAACTTGTGTGTTCGATGGTACATGACGTCGACGCTAACCCTCGTTATAACGCTCTCCGGGATCTGGTTTAGTTCTTCGCGAGAATTGAACGACAATCGAGGACGATTCGGTGATTAAAGTAACGAAGAGACGATAGCCAGGCCCTCGTCGCGGTGCTTCACCGAAGGGAAATAATAGTATCCCGCCGTTCGCCTCTTCCCTTCGCCGTTACCGCGCGGCGTTGTAACGTCGCGACGGAACGTCTCCGAAGAACCCTCGAGATGGATCAAATTAACGTCCGCTCTATCGAGCCGTGGATAACGATTAACTTTTTCCGCGCAACGTTTATCATGAAATTCTTTGAAAAGTTAATAAGAACGGATTTCTCGAGAACGGGCCGGGGCTGAAATCTCTTCGCCGGGGCAAAAACGTTCTCGACGGAGAGTCCCCGAAGTGAAGTTCGAAGCATTACGACGCGCCTAATTAAAATTCCACGACTGACCAAATGATTTGGCGTAACGCGAGAGAGTCTCCCGGTGAACAGGAACGCGGATCGTTGAAAAGAGAGAAAGAGAGAGTGAGGAGGACGCGTCGGGGAAGGGTTTAAAAAGAGGAGCACGCGAGTCTGTTCGGTCGGGACATTCCGCAGATTTATAGTTAAAGGGGCACGCTCGCGCGCATTGGCCTTGGAACGAAAGGGAACGCGGTAGATCTTCCCGCTTAGCCGATGAATGAAACGGCCCTTTGACCAAACACCGCCATCGATATTAGGAATCTTACCCCCCGACCCACCCCCCGACCTTTTCTGTTAACCCTTTGTCCCTGGTTCCCTTTTTCGCGTCCGCTTCTTCGCCTGTAGACCCGGTTTTGTTCCATCGCGGGTTCTCCTTCTTTTTTCAGCGTTACGTTTCGCTCGCCGGCTCGGTTCGAAGGTTTCTCACAGGTCGTGCGTGCATACTCGAAACACGAGACAGCTCGTTCGAAAACGATCGCCGCGCGAGAGAGGGGCACAGGGGCAACGGTTAAGAGACGCATTCGTCATCGACGGACTCTGTCCCTGGCCAGATGTCGGGGATCGCCCCCCTCCAACGAATCGGACAGTCGATCAATTTAATTGCCGTGATATTAAATTACGAAGCTTTCACGTTTCACGGGGCAATGAATATTTTTAATTGAACCTCCCTCCTCCCCGCGGTATCGCTTACGTAACGACAACCCTCGTTCATTCGACAAAGATCCGTTTTCGTTCCGAAACCGTTTTCGAGTTTTCACGACATCAGGTAGAAATAATAATTAAAGTAATTAGTAATCTCGTTGTACGGATCACTTGGGGTATCGAAGAGGGTGGCCGAGCGATCAGCAACACCCTGATTCTACCCTCATCCGTCTTTCTCGATTTCTCGTTCCTCGAAGCCGCACTCAGGACTCACGGGAAAAAATACACTGCGACTCGTTCCCCCTCCCAGTGTCGATTAATCATTGTCAGTCAGTAGATCCATCATGAAACATTTTCCATGACCCGGAAGTCTTCATAAACACCGTGATCGGTAACCAATCTCGCCCCAACCAAACTTCCGTGAGACGACAAAAATATTATACGCCTACACTCATTTTACTTGCCGCGATGGCTAACCGCGTTGCAAGTAGTTCAGAGATGCTAGCTCGTGAGAAAGAACGCGAGTCTTTAGTGATTCGAGTAAGGGTGGAAATTTTCGACGCGCAGATCACGTTAACTGTAGCGAGCTATTTATTAACGGAAGCAAGAAAGTATGTCGCGAGCGATTTAAACGACGAGTAAATCGTCGCGGGAAAGAATATCGGATGTAAACAGAGCGGCTGCGTGAATTTCCAGCGGACGCTCGTCCACCTGCGCGCGAAGGGATACAGACACGCAGGCGATCGGGTCCAAGGTCCTCCGAACGAGAGCCGTGCACGCGGTCAGGAAGTTTGTTGCCCTATTTGCCGACGGCGGAGAGGGGACCGTACCGTGGGGCAGGCCCAGCCGGCGAGAGAGAGAAAGAGATGGCAACCAACCGGGCGTGGTAGGGATTCCGAGCTGTGGCGGGAAAACAATGAGGGCCAACAACCGACGCGGCGCAACGTGACGCAGCCAGGAATCCGCTTGGCGGAAAGATCTCGGACAGGCGCTCGCGACGGTACTCTCGTATCTCGGGGTACCGCGTGATTCGTCCAATTGAACGTTTTATTCATGACATTCCAACGTATTTTCGTCGTCTGAAGCGATCTAAGTAAGTCCCAATCGCGCAGGAGTGATGCTATAGAAGTTACAGCCGTTTTTACAGAAATTACGTCTGCCTTCAAGGACAAATATCCCCCGATAATGCACCTTTATTCGTCGATTTGAACGACTTGTTCATTACATTCCTATGCATTTTCGTCACCTGAAGCGATCTAGATGAGTTCCAGTCGCGTAAGACTGACACTTTAAAAGTTACGTGTGTTTTCACGGAGAACACGTCTGCCTTCAAGGACAAATATCCCATGATATTGTCCCTTTATTCGTCGAATTGAACGTCTTATTGGTGATATTCCTACGTATTTTCGTCGTCTGAAGCGATCGATTACCCGGTTACCTAGAGTGATCGATTGTCTTGGGAAAATACCTGAGGATAAAACCGGCGAGAAATGAAATGTAAATAGCCGGAGAGGTTATCGGCGAGCCGGTCCGATTCACCGGCACCGGCCTGCGTATCGATTCGATTGACAGTAAAATCGGCTGGTTAACAGAGTCTCCTTAAAGGAGAGTCGCTCTTAAACGATACCTAACGACCGTGAAGGCTCTCGTTACGGGGGAATTGAAATCGTGCCGCAGCGAAACGATGAATTCATTGTTTCATAAAGCAGTTATGTGACAGCGATTTCGTCTGTCCTTTGTCTCGCGAGCGCCGTCGAGAGGCACGGTGGGCGGTTAAAAACGCCGCGGCGGTATCGCGTGTTCCACGGGGCGAGAAAAAAAAGAAAAACGGCGGTTCCGCGAAGAACGATAAAACGAGCGCGGGGAACGACGTGTCGTGTCGGTAGAGCTGGCAAGAATGTAGTTGCCATTCACTGACAAGCCTGTAGTTGGCACGAAACGGCGGAAACGGGTCTCTCTGTTCGACGGATCGGGATAAACCCCCGAACGAAACGTGGGTCGCGAGCCGCTCGCGTCTAGACGCGTTTTTTTGCCAGCCGGCTCCGGGGGCCGGCGTGGGCAAACAAAGACTTCGGATCGTTCGATCGTTTCCACTTTACTTTCTGAGCCTGATCCGACGCGACCGTTTCTACTCCTCGGACGGTTCCCGTCGCTCCGCGATTTCGCGCTTTAAACCGGCGTTCCTTTGTTCGGCTACCCTCCCACGCGGCGTCAACCGAATTCATCTCGAATCCGTTTCCTTCGAACGGATCAACATATTCCTCCCGTTCGAGATCATCTCTACCCTGGAGGTTGTTCGACCGCGAAACGAAATTAACGATAATAAGTCGAATAAAAATCGCTGCTTATTCAGATTTCGTACAGTCGGTAGAGCGATCGTTGGTTGGGTCGGTCACATTGGAATTACGAATCGGAGCAGACGAGCAAACGACCTTTGGCATCGATGTGGTCGGTGGCGTTGGCACGAGGTCATCCGGGCCGGTAGTTTTCCAGGTTAGCCCGTAGGAATCCAGGAGCGGCGACGCGGCCCCTCGGAGGTATTTGAACCCGGGCCGAGAGGCGTCGTCCCTCCATCCGCCGTCTGTAGTAGCCCATCTGTCTCCCCTTGTTCCCCTACTACGCGTCGCTCCCCTCTTGCCCCTCGGTTAACCCCGCGCGCGCAGACAGAGAACCGAAGGGGAAACACCGAGAGGGGAACACGAGTTCGTATCGCGAACTTCGTCCCTTCTGGTAGCTCCCTTCTCGACGTATAACGTGGACGATGCGTACGAGAATCCCGCGCGAATCCCGCGAACAGCAACGGGGAAACTGTTCGCGATCGAACAGCGATTTGAAACCGTTACGAACGGAGAATCGGACATTTTTCGCGTGCCGAGAAGATCAGGTTTTCAGGCGAAATACGACGGGGTCTGCCTTTCGAATCGAGAGAGAGAAACGCTGCTTTTATTCCCCCGAAAAAAAACAGCACCGCGATGTCACTGAAATTTTTAACCTCCCTTCACCCCGTAGCCTCGACGATCAAAGGGAACGAGGAAAACCGATCCTAAAAATTCTGTGATGCGCGAGGTACAGGGTCCCCCGCGAAACAGCCACGCGAGTAATTTTCCCGGGTTGTGATTTTGAAGAATCAGCCGACTATGCACGATGCGTACCCGCTAGAGAGGCATCCTATTATGGGTAAAAAGTAAGTGAGCCTGACGAGCAAACGTTCGCATACCGCGGAGAACCACTCTCCCCCCGTCCTTCTCCTCTCTCTCTCTCTC
>SHCU01000920.1:28426-39430 GCA_004307685.1 Ceratina australensis | reverse complement strand
CCGATCATTAACGATCGTTGTTTTTGAGAAGACTTCGAATCTTCTTAATCCCTTATCGTTCATTAGTGGCGGAGACATCTGATCGAACCTGAGATAAGAGCTATACATCAAATATTTTTCTGATTACTCGATGGTAGATAAAAGACGAGTATAATTGAGGAAGAACAGGAAGCATTCGTGACTTTAGGAAAACCGATAATAAATCAGGAATATTGAAGTAAAAATATTAAATTTCATTCTATTATTATTTTATTTCATCTGATTAACCTCGGTTGTTCATTTCAATTTTAATCTTGTACTTTGAAATAGGCACGCGCTATATTAAAGAGTCTGAAAATATTGAAATCTATTATTCAAGTACATGAAGTACGAGTCCTTCAATAACATCTACTGAAATTATTATTTTTCATCCATGTACAATTAGAGTATAGTAACATCTGGTTTTCGTCCGGCCATATTTACATTTTTTAATGGGAAACCAGTCAATTAATAATGTCACGGTCGACAAACTACGAAGTATTTCTTGTTTCGAAGTTCATCACAGACTCGTTTCTTTTTCTTCATGTACGGATAAATTTGCCCTCTTCTCTTGGATAAGTTCCACGCGCGCAAACTTTCTCCTCATTTTCCAATAACTTAGCTAATAGCTGAAGGGGAATGGAAGCTTAATCAATAATTGCTCAAGTGTTATTAGTCCTTAAGATTTATTTTTCCTCAAAGGGTGTTGCCAACTTTTCCGCCCCCCTCACTGTAATTTCGACTATTACCCAACAAGCGTCTGCTGTTTATCATCAACAAATGCTGCAGACATCGTTTGATAACTATTTTCAATATTTCTCCACGAACGTCAAATTGTTTTCTCAAATTTCTCTATCAATAATCTCGAACCTCAATCATATTTTAATTTTTTTATTGATGTTTATTAAATATTTAAGGTTTTCCTATCGAAACAATGAGAAGAGTTAAAGAATTGATTCCTAATAAAAAATCCAGATTCGTGTGAGACGTCTCTTAGTTACGTCTTCGACGTAATCGAGGCCGATTGCTCTTGAACCGAAACCGAGTATCATGGCACTGCGTGCGCGTGACCAGCTGCAGTTTACCTGCTCGCCATTCCAAACACTCAAAACTCGAGTTAATCGCGTAAGCGTAGGCCGAACGAAGGGTCGGAGCAAACAGGGAACGGGGAAGATGACCGCGAGGAACGTACGGTAACTTGGGAAAGTGAAACGGTTTACCATCGGGAACCAAACGGGTTCACGAGTTTGCTGTTTTATCAGCGACGAAATTAGGTCGAGTTTGTGGACCCAAGTCCGGCCTCGCACGGGGATAAGTAGTTCACGTACGAAATACTAGGTAACGGGATAATAAAATTGCGTTCTTATCGTAAGAAATTATATAAGCTTCTTAAAATAGTTTTTTATTATTAAAATAAATACTTAAGATTAGTGATGGATTTGGATTTAATTTCTTTACATATCTCTGTATGTGTCATTTATGAGGTAGGTAACTTAACACTGAACGTACCATCTGTAGTCAAAAAATGACCCCGCTTAAATTCTTCTATAAAGAAGAAAAATAAAGCAGAAATAGTTTTATTACATTGTTAAAATTGTAACTCTGATTTCAATTGCTACTAAACTAAAGTACCAATGCCAATGTTAAATAGTATTCAAATGTGAAAGATATTAATATAGTGTATTAGTGTGCAGAATCTGTCGGTAGGTTTAGTGTTAAGGCAATTATAGTCTGAAGTGTTGAAACTAATTTTTCATTGTACAATATAAATATAATAATACAAGATCTTCTTGGGGTTATATTAATACAGAGAATGGGTTTTTAAAAAAGATTCTTGTATTTAAGACTGCTTTTTTTTACTCTTATCTCGACTAGTATAATAAATGTAAAATGACACACGGTAAGAATAATAATGACATCTGCTTAAACCGTTAACCGCTATCGACGTTAATATCGTGAGCTCTATCTCCCCCAGTTTTCATTCCAACCTGTTTCAACGCATCACTCTTATCTACCAGTTCTCACTTGATAAATAATTCTAAACCTGAAACTTTGATGTGTTGCTGTCGTTTTCCAATACGAGAGATATAGCAATCGGCAGCCAGCTATACATAGAGTCGTTTTCCAGAAGCATGCTTAGAACGTATGTATAGTTTTCTTCACTCGTTATCCACGGCATTAGCTACAACTGCAAAATTGATTAGTTTAGGAAGCTTACTCCTCGCATTTCCGTATCGAAATCGGACTACTTGAATTATGAGTATAAATTATAAAAAAAACAAAAATGAAAAATTTATGTAATTCAGGAAGAATGATAAGAATGGAAAGCAAGAATTAATGTGTCAGTATGAAGTATATAAATCACACAATAATTAAGTGTTCGCGTTATCCGTTGATAAGGACATGTGTTACCATGATACCGTCTGTTAAATAAATTACACGAGAGACCGAATGCAGTCTTCGAGATTTTTATTTAATTTAGCCTATTAAATTCTCTATAATTCTTGGTAATAAATCTACAAAATTAAAAAGCAAATACGATAAATACAAAAATAAATACAATGAATTCTGCAAATATAATTCTTGTAGAATGAACGGAGAAATGAAACCAGCAAGTTGGTTCTTTAACACAATAATCATTTGTATAACGAGAATCCTTACACTGCCGCGGAATCAACGCCGCATCAATTCATCCGGCTGTTCTAGCTTTTAAATTTAAATCAAGCCATCGCGGATGCGCCGTCAAGCGCGAGGTGGTGCCATAGGAGGTTCATAGGCGACGGACGCGGGTAAGCGACGGTGGACGGGGGTATAAGGGTGGGCCTGGGATGAAAAAATAATTAAAATCAATCGGTGAGGCAAGGTAGAAAAGAGTATGGCATAAGGTGCATGACGGACGGGAGAAGCGAGAATAAATACCCACCTAACGAGCACGGAAATTGACGGACCCGTTTGAGGGTGCTTGAACCTGCAGTACTTCCCATCGGGACGTCGGAGGTCGAGCGATACCTTTGTCCCTCGTTAAATTCCAAAGGCGACGATATTTTGCCCGGTACGCCCGCTCCTACCCTCACTCCCTCCCTCGCCACCCCCTCCTCTTCCATCGCCACCATCGCTACCAACGGCTACCCTTAGCCCCGTTCTTTTCAATCTCATCCCACCAATGACATTCCTCCCGGTCTAAGAAAGAATAAGGAGTGATCTGGAAATGTGCCACTAAAATCGACGAAAATACCGTTCACTCGAAATTGCCCGGAGACTTTGAATTATTAAACGCGCATGGCTCTCTTAATTGAACTATGAATCTACGTTCAAACTCCAAGTTAAACGTTGCATTTGAAATGTTTCGGTATGAAATAATATCCTTGATGAATTTTAATGATGCACGTGTTTATAATTATGTATCTGATTTTTAAATTCGGTTAAATTTCTTCTCTTGAGATATTTGAATAAATTCAATTATATTTTTATCGTAAGTAACATTTTAATTTGGAATTTTATTGTATGATTAATTTAGTTTGTAATAACGTGATATTAGGTGAACTACCAAATTAATCGATTGGAAGTGCAAAGTTTCTATCCAAGCCTAAGTATTCCATTTTTCTAAATTAATGTATTCATAGGTATTTTTGATATTTGATGTATTCATGATATACGTACTTACGTATAAACGTAAAATGGAATATTTTCGCATTATTCCTGATTACATCCAATTTACTGGCTGTTTATCAAATCACTAAGGAGTAACATAAAAGATTTGATCGTTCAGATATCTTCTCAGCAGTGACTTTTAGTGACAACTGAGAGAGGAGTTACGCAGCATGCCATTTCCATAAAACATTACGACTTATAAGGGTCGTATCCGTGGAATCTCATAATGCAACATCCGCGCAATAAAAGCAACGAGGCAACGACGTTCCCTATTACCAGCCACCCGGTATCGTTACGACTAGATATATAAAAAAAAATTGCCTATCCGTCGCGCTTAATTTCGGTTACTTGATAGATATTATAAAACATTTTCCTCTCCCTTTTATGACCGATGTACCCAGAGTAATCGGAAATATTTTCAAGCATTATGAAAATATTATTGAAGTATAATATAATAAAATGTGTTGGACTGGATATATGTACATGTCTCAGGTAAAGAAATTGAACTATTTTTTTCGTTCGCTATAAAGGGTTGTACATTTTAATATTTCCTATCTACAATTTTATAGTGATTCTAGCGGCACGTTATTGCAAAATTAGATAAGAGCAAACAATGTCCCTTATTCATTTTATCTGAAGAAGTTATTATTAAATTATAATAGAAAAAGTGAATAAATCATTTTTAAAATCCCTACTAAATTAATAATATAACAGCATCCGTGATCAGCTTATTTGAAGCACTCAAGAGACAAATGTCTTGTCTAAAGAAATAGTATTAAATAAAATGCACAATTTTAATGCAAATGCAATGCGCAATTTAATGCAAATTTTTAATAGTTTTTTTATCTGCTTCAAAACCAGACAACCTCAGATTTATCCAATTTCGTCGTTTTCGTCCTTCGGTCCCGATTATTCTCTAATCGATTGAGAACGCCGCGGGAGGCGAAAAACGAGACTCTTTCAATCCCTCAATGTTCTTACAGCGCTTGTTGGTAGTAATAAAATCGGCAGCCGGTTTGCCGGATCCGCTTTGTTTGCCAGGTCAAAACCGAGAAGCGGAGATATCGATGTGTGGTATCGTTACTGGAGTATGAAACAGCCGAGCGTCTAATGAGAAACAGTACGCTCCAAGACTTCGGATGAAAACCTCCTCACGGTGTTCTTAGAGTTTCCACCTCGATGCAGGCTCGGCTTGATCCTTTTGTTGAGAATTATCGAGTAACCTGTGTTATCTATTACCCTCTAGATTAAATCTTGATTTCGCTGCATGCGAAAATTAAGTGAAACCGAGCCTTTCGAATCCATTCTTTAAAATCCTCTGTTTAATCCTGCTGATAAATACGTGCAAATCAGCAGACAAGAAATAACGACAGAATTTCGGGGAAGTTACTTTTGAATCTGATGAATGGAAATCAGTCTCCCGCGATTATTATTAAACCTGATAAGATATTTGAGAAATGTTCAATTTTGACAAAACTTCGTATTACTTGCGGAAAAGGCGAAGTTGAGATACACGTGCATCGTATATGTACATGTACGTACATACCTCCCATCGAGGTAACGCTTCGCTTTAGAAAGAAGGGACGTAAAACTATTCCTAAAAATTTGTGGAATAATATCTTGCAGATTACAAAGAACGTGAAAGGGAATGTAAACACGCGACCTAAATTTTAAAGTTTTAAACGCTGAATTTCTTGTGCATGAAATTTGAAAATAGAAAAAGTATATGTATATAAAAGAGTTTAATATTATCTCTTAATCTCTTTAATATTATTCTCTTATATGTCTCTTATATGTATAGGATGGGCCATTTTAATGTCCTCAGTAGAATTTCTCGGAAGCTATAAAAGATAGCGAAAAATTTTTCAGCTAGAAGTTGCTCAATTTCGAGGGGAAAATATACTCATAACTTTGCCTTTGATCTGGGAGGTCATGTTCAAGATCATTTAGAGGTCAACTTTGGTATTTTAAATTAAAACCCCTATTTTTGACCTCGGATTCGGAAAGTGCGGGCAATTCTACCGGGGAAGATTCCAAGATCATGTGGAAGTCACCACGAAAATCATATCTTTTCAGTTTCGCAGTGTTTTACTCTGTTTACCATATGATGGTCATGAATGAACACGATATGTTTATTAAAATATTAGTAATAGATTATTAAAATATCAGTATAGTAGTAAATATATATATATAAAAATAAGTGATTTTAGTTAAATAAATAAATGTCGGGTCGCAGAGCGGAAAGCGAAGGGCAACGGATGTGCCACCGATTAAGCACAGTTGAAATGCTCGCGCCAATTAGGACACCATAAGAACAAGAACGTCGAAGTCATAGGAGATTTCTCTGCCCTTCGGTGGTGCTTCCCTCCGGGCTCCATTCCCCGGTATATCCTCGCTCTCTAATTAGTCTGCCTGATAAACTCGATTACGCTGTTTCTCTGACTGCCCTCCCGGAACCCCTTTTCCTCATATCCTCTCCCGTCGTCCATTCAACCCGATGGCCAACGATGCATGCCGCTTTCTACCTTCGCAAACAACCGTTCTTGTTTATCGACGCGTCTTCTTGATGCTCGACCTTCCTAACGGCGAGACCTCCGATACAAAGTTATTACACAATTTTTTGTTCGTCAGCAATTAATTTGTCTTTGATTTGCTTCAAATAATTTGTTAATTACTTCGTTTTATTTATAAATATTATAGTAGAATAATTAATTGATTTTTTGATAAAACATATGATTATATGTTGGTGAAATAATTCGAAGCTCATTTTTCACTTGAGATTACACCTTACCAACGAGTATCATCGTGATGTGGCTCGTCTATTGAAAAATTCAATTCGATGGAGAACGCGTCAGCCGAATTGAAATTCAAGATACCGAGGCAAAATCTAGAAAATGAAATGTCTCGCGAGAAGTATCGGTCTGCGGGAGATGAGCGAGGAGGAGTATAGGAGCAGCGGGAGGGTTGGGATGTTTAAGACGATCTTGATGTACTCGATTCACCGGGGATAGGTGAATTGTTCGCAGGCGGCGGACATTAGAGAAGCATGTTAGGAAACTCGTGAGACGATTCACCCTGCGCGCCCTTAAAATATTGGTGAAGTTTCAAAGGTAGCGGACCCCACCCTTACCCTATCCCCACAGACCGGCAGACTCGTGGAACGAGGCTCCCCGAGGCCATTGTTCGTCGAAACAGGTAACTTCACGGTATCGCCACATATATTATCCGTTCCAGAACGCGCGCGCCCCGGATACGTTTAAGTCTACGCCGTCCCGGTATCTTTCAGCCACCCTCGCCCCGAAACCTCCTTCTCTTTTTGAGTTCGGATTGATCAGCCGACGCAACGCGCGCAGTACTGTTCGTCAAACGTTCGTTACATAATTTCTGGATTAATAGAGAGACTTCTTTTTTTTTTTAATTACACATCACACGAAAAATTATTTTAATCACTAGAAAAATTATTTGTTAGCTAAACCGAAAAGTAATTAAAACCGTTTTTGTTTGGCGAAGACATTTTTATTTACTACAATTTACTACAATTTACTACAGTTTAATCAACAAAATAATTTCCATAATTTTTTAGCACCTTCTACTAGGGTTCAGGCACCAGCGTTCGATTCTTTATTCAAAGAAGTCTATCCAAAAAACGATGAAGTTAGAGTTTCATCTGATTTTTATTACTTGTCGGTTTACCTAATACTAATAATGCAAAATTTTTAAAAAATTTAAGATTTTTTCAAACAGCTCACAAAAGCCGATAGTTTTTTGGCGCTCGACTTTTACGCCTCCCCATATATTTTTTTCTTATTCTTCCTCTGCCAATTCGAGCATCTCTGTCTCGCTCCTTTTACGCGTACTCACGGTTGGAGCATTCACTCTTTCGCGGCTCATCCGACATTCCGCCTATTATTCACACCGTTGAATAGTTACTCTGTATGCTCTATAATTCTCCGTACACTCACTCGCACATTCTGCTATCTCGTTTCCTATTCATGAAATAATGTATTAACCGTTGGATACACCGGTTGGATATGTATGTATCCTAACCGCGCTTATATATGTTCAATTTGCATTTGTATGCAAATACATACACTACGGCCGTCCTCGCTATTCAATCAAACTAGAGATGATAGGAATCATTAAATTAGCGTATTTAAGTTTGACAATTAAATCCAGCGAGCGTGTACAATGTACATACATTTGTATGCGGATATACTAATTTACAAGTTAAATTTATACATCCCTCTTACGATATTTGCATTAACGCGAATTCCCTCGTCCCGTTTCGTACTTTCTCGTACTCAACGTTTAGGATTTATAGAAAGTTTTCTTATGTAACATAAGACGCTGTGCTCATCACTAGAATAGCCTTAGGTAAGAAGATTCATTCTTGTTACGTTTTATTAGTCAGGAAATTTTAATAACATACGACGTATCCTTATCCTTCAACCTGTATGGTCAGTTCCTCTAATTTCTAATTTATTTTCAAGCATCTGCCTCTACTCCAACGGTATTAATTAATGAAGAAGGGGGAAAAGAGGGAGTGGTATATATGCAGCGTTTACAATAGCAGCACTCACTCTATATTCGATATTCATTTACTCGAGCTCCTTCAAGTACCCTTTTGATTTACCCTCGTCACCCTGTTCTAAGGATTGGTCGCAGTCAATTACACCCGAGGACTCTTCATCTTGACGTGTTCACGAATACACGTAGTTAATCAAATATAACATGTGCTCGCTAGTTCATTACATACCTTATCAAGTCGATTGTTTCATTTATTTTAATTACAAAATACAAACTGTAATTATTGTATTAATTAATTACTGTACTAATTATGAGTCTTTGGATTTTATTTATTTTGTGTTATCCTATATTGAAGTGTAGGATGCACAGGGTTGACAAATAATAAAAAAAGGTTACTTTCCTTAAATTTAATACGTCTACTTCTCTCATAAATGTTTAGGAAATGGGTATCAATTTTAATTAAAGTCTGAGTATAGCTGTATAAAAATACTTTTGTTAAAACATCTCTAAACTCGAATCGTAACTGACCTGTTAATGCATTTCGTAAATAAGATCAGGGCCTAAGTCTGCTATACAGTTCTTGTGTTTTTCACGCAGGCGTTTTTGGTCACCAATATGACATGAGCAATGACATCATAGTGTAAAAACTTTCTTTTATTAGAGACCAAGTCTCTCTTAACTCCAGATTTATTTTACAATGAAACAACATAAGTTGACAATTTCAAAATATAATTTTTGCATTTACGCTTGTTCGGGGAGACTCGCTTACTCTTTTATCATTGTCCACTGACCCGAACGTTATACGACCGCGGGTCGACTCAACTATCGAAAGCGTCCTAAATTACGCATTATCTCTCTTCGAGGAGCCGAGGAGGTCTCTATTGCTGACTCGTCCTGAAATACTATTGTCTCGCGCGAGATTACGCGATAGCGCGTCGTTGTGCTAACTAACCCATACACACGTACGCATGATCGTGACGCGTCGTCAAAGGTACTGGAGAACGGACCGAGAATTGGATGTCAACCGATCGACTTCCGCCGGTGATTGATGACGACGCATCGATACTAATTAACAAGGATATCTATTGCAATTGCTCTCTTAACGCGATGACGGAGACTCCGTCCCAGCAGGCCCCACATTATGACAGCTCCTTTCGAAACTAATAGGGAAAATTTAAGAAGCATTGCATCATATATGATTAATAATATAATATCATGATAGAAAAGCAATTGGAGGAACGCGAATAAAAAATTTTAATTTCCTATTAGCTTTCATACTTAAATTAACCCTTTGCGTTCGAGAGACAACTCACCACTTGTTTTATAAAATCAAATACATATCATTGATTAAATTAAATTTAATTCCTATAAAATTCCTATACCTATATATACTAATTTAAAAATGGTCGAACATAAAGATTAACAGTAATTTCATATAACATATAATAATTATAACAATATAAAACAATTATGATGAGAATTATTAAAAATTTCAGGAAAAATTCCTGGAGTGCAAAGAAAAATTAATTGGGACTTACAAAATTTTTATTACATGGTTAATTCCTTTAATATAAATCAGCTAGCTATTTTTTTACAAGTTATCCTGTGGGATGATTAAACGCAATCTAGCAGTTGCGTGTTCGAAAAATAAGCTGATGTTCATCTCCGCGTCTTACCTTCATCTCATCTCATCCCATCTCGTCCGCGAGCTTCTCGATTTCCAAGCAGAACGGAAGGAGGAGCGTTGTCCATTACAGCCGCCGATAAGATAAGGATCGCGACGCGTGTATACATTTACTGGACGTGGTAATCCTCGTTGGAAACCTGATAATTGACCGCTTCACGATTCCGCCGCGTTAGGGTTGGACCGGTCATTATCGTCGAGACAGCATCGATACGGCTCATAATTTGTTGTTGCTATGCGTCTTCGACGCGACGTTCGGATTTACTGCGTTTCCATTATCCGTGCCCCCTGGATTTATTGTCTATCGATTAGCGGTGACAGACGGCACGGTGACACGATTTTGGTTCATTGTGATCGTTCGAATGGACGCGGCACGAGATTTGTCGGCGTTAATACTAGAATCAAAGCAATCAGGATAATCTCTCATGAAAATTTCATGTGTATTTTAGTAAGACTAAATTATGTACAGTTCTATTCCCTCTCAAATATTTTTTATACTGAAGCTACCAGGCTAGACTGACTTTTAAGTAATACAGTAAGTTTACATGTGATTTTTATTTTGTTCTCAACTTTATAATTGAAATTATATGAAAATAATTTCTGTTTTTCGAAAATAATTTATTTATTAATTCGTCGTTAGTGACGAATTATTATTTTTAATTATTTATTATTATTGCCGTTTAATTGAGAAAATGGAGCCTTTACAGAAGATCGAGTATGCAACAAGTATTGGCAGGTTTCACGGAAAATAATATCAGATGTTAATCGAAAGTTTTAAACTTCGATTTTAACTGAGTGGGTCGATTTCGAGGAAAGTTCGAATTAAATTGTTTGTTCGGCGAAGGATTTACAGTGGCTCACGAAAGTGTTCGAACGCATACAAGAAATGAATGAAACAAGAGAGATATTTATGTTAGAGTTAAGTTTCAAAGATAGCACTTCAACTGCTATCAGACACAAGTATCAGGATAGTATGTACAAAATTTCAAGTCAATCGAACAGTGTGTATAGAAATTAAGAAACATTTATTATACAAACGTACTGCATGAGGGTCACGAAAGTGTTCGAACGCGTGAAATTTATCGAAGTAATATTGTTTTGCTTCAAAATATGTAAACATTTGT
>SHCU01000920.1:9160-21184 GCA_004307685.1 Ceratina australensis | reverse complement strand
TAGGAAGGAACGATAAAACGCAGCGACACGATCCTAGACCAAGATTAAACCGGCTTCCTCATCGTCTCTTTCTTCCCTTACGGTCGGACGGCGCGAATATGTATGTAATTCGTGAATAAAATAATTTTCACATCCGCGAGACGCGGGCAGATTGAACGATTTCAAAAACCGATGTTAAATCTCGAAATCTTAACGTTATATAAAATAATCTTAATAATTGTATTTTTTTCATGAGTTTAGGTTAAAGATTTTTAATATGTTTCGATGCGTCTAACTTTTTACGCATCAACCGGTATGCATGAAACTTTGTAAATGTATATAACTTACTTAGATCTATAAACGGGATGCATTAAATTTTTGTTTGAAATGCTAATAAAAGAAGTTAATGAAATCCAAGGTTCACTGTTTTTTGTTGCAGTTTTGAGCAATGCAAAGGAATACATTTTTTTTTATTATGTCTTCTCGTGCATACGAAAAAATTGTTCTTTGATTCGGTTTTCGACAAGTTATTTTATTTTGATGAAGAGAAGAAATTAGGTTATTTTGATGAAAATTATTTTATTTAGATTGATGAAAATATAAAATATAGAAGCTATGTAGATTTTCATATTTCATAGAGTTTAAGAGGAGTCATTTTGACCATGCATTTTATACGTATACTGTTAAAGTAATACCAAACTGCAGCATCAATGCGAATAATAAATTCTGTTCAAATATAAAAAATATATATACAGAGCAGTAAACCTTGGTTAGGTTCGGTATTAAACAGACATGAAAGTGCGGCACATCAGTTTTCACGAAGACCGAATGCCATATTTCGTCATCCGGCCGTAGACACTACCGGACATTTAAAGGGGCCCGAAAGATCTGACAGACAGCACGTAAGTAGTCGTATACGATATACACGGTAGCTGTTCTCGAGGATCGATGCCCAGACAGAAACGGTAGTCGCCGCTGACACTTCTCGAGCTATTGATCGGGAGAGGGAACCACCGCACCGGTGTTCCTTGGCCTCTCTTACGCCGTTACGTCGAAACCTATTTCTACCCGGTTCCTATATAGTACCTAAGTACATAGCTGTGTGTCCATATGCAGCTGGCCGCCGCAGCCATCGTGGATAGCGCGTCCGTGGAATTCGAAATTTGCCTTTCATAACCACGAATATCCGATCTACTTTTCTCTGTATTTACCTTGATTCTTAGTTCCGTTTCCTGTATTCGACCGTGCTATTGTTAGGACGTGCCGTTCGACCCGCGGTTCCATTCTCTTACGTAACATTTGCATCCTCCTCCTCCTCCTCCTACGTCGCGGCAATGTTATCTCTTGTTGATATTAAACTTTTGAGAAGTAGACCTCGAGGTGATCTGACAAATTGCTTTACCGTGGCTGTACGGCGTGATCTCACGTTCTCCGAGGAGATAATACTTAATGCTTGCGCGATCGCGAGAGTTTACTGTAACTAGTTCAAATTTCTTGGGAGTTCTAGTGGTATAAATCAATAAATACCGTGACATTGTAATACCGCGTGGAAGTTGATAATCGAAGCTGGGTACCGATAATTCGATCGGCCCGGCAAATATTTTATAAACAGGGCTAGACCGCAGAAATTAAATGCCGATAAATATTAAATCGAGAATTTTTTTATTCCCGATTGTCAGCGGGTTACGTTCTATTTTAATAACGAGAGGCGAGGAGAATAATTAAAGTGGAAGTCCGCAAATATTGATACTCAGAATATTGATGCACGGTATTCGCAGTGGCAACGCGAATAAAAGAAAATAACGAATCGTGATAAATTGTAAAAATTTCTTTAATTAATAATTCTCTGACGCGACGCGGCGCAATCTGTTCGTATACGAAAACACACGAATACACTACGTAGGGAGAGTTTATTCAGGAAACGTGACACAACCGTTGGGTCGGCCATAAATCAATTATTGGTTACTATTTAGAGCGCGGAAAATTGCTTACACTCCGGCTGCTTTATACGAATGTCTCGTTAATTATTATCATTGTTACAACCGTGTCTGGTAACGGAAATTGAATTGCGCGATGAATCTTAAAAATATCCGTTCCTTCTGTCAGTTCGATACACCGAATGACACACGTACATGTATAATACTATAATCTTTATAAATTTCATCTGAAGTCTGAAATCTCTATAAAATCGCTATAAATAATTTGAGATTGCAATTAGTATAATTTGATCTAAAATATTTTCAAATTCTCTTATAATTGGTACTAAGATTTCAATTTATGCATAAGTCAGGTAGGATAATTGTAATTGTAGCCAGCTTAGGAAAATGTCAAAATATGAATTACATCTGAATATAACACGAGATAATAATTGCCATAATTTCATCTAAAGTTAATAATTCGATAGGTTCGCTAGAATTATTGTCGGCAATTGAGAAAAACATTTAAATATGAAAAAATTGATGAATCGTCACAGGGAGACCTTATGAAGGAGTCGATCAAAATTCGTACCCGATTATTTTGACTTATTAGTAAATTAATCCTTCGCCAAGCAATTACTTATTTTTTAATTGTTTCTTTATGTCTCAATATCAATCTACGTTATTTAAAAAAATTTAAACATAATTACTAGAAAATGTCCCATGAATATTCAATAAAATGGTACGTCAATATGAGAAATAATTTAAAAACTGCATCACGATATGTCGTAAACAAATTAGCTCGAAAAGTTCAATTAAATGTCGTCCTGCCCGAAGGAATCTTTCCACGGTTCTATTTTAAAAGTCAAAAATAAGAGAACGGTAAAATTGTTTCATTTGGATCGGTAGCACAAGCTGAAAGACACACCGTTAAAATAGCAAACGTGGCGGGCACGAATGTAGACGTAGTCGTTGACCAAACATTGTCGTGGGGCTAGGCAAACATTGTAATAAGCGGTTGCCCGGTACCATTTTACTTTCCTAGCTCGGGACAAAACATCGGTGACCGTATCTACATATTTTAAGTTAATTAAATTTCCCGCGGATTGTCTCGTTCAGATTAACGGCGAGATGTCACGCGGAAATGGCACAGGTGCCTATTATCTCAAATAATCCCACCGGCAGCTCGATTCCCCGCGAGTTTCCCCATTTTCTGCGCCGATATTTTCTAAATTAACGAACGCGTACCGCGATCATAGGTACAGTAGAATTTAATACGTTTAGTTCGAATTTGAAAACTAAGGGAGAGGTGCGCGCGTCCCTTTTAATCTTGTAAATAAAGGAGAAATCTCCCTAAGCCCTTCTGGCTCGGATGGAAGTCTGGCCGACTGTACCCCGGGTTGACGGTCGAACAAGCGAGATGAGGCAGATAAGGAATAAAAAGGAGTGAGAGAGTGGTAGGAGGATCGGTAAGACGCGGACAAAGGTCAGACGTAAAAGTCATCGGCAAGGATTCTTCGTAAAAGGTTCGATGCCGAAGGAAACGCGAAAAGCCATAGAAACCTTGGGATGGAAGCTGCAAGCTTAGTCCCAATCCTATTTCCGTGCGTTCAAAGGCGACTTATGCGACGTATAAGGGTTCGCGGGGTTTAACTGGTTTCACAATTATCTCGGAGTATTCTTTTCGTCGTCCGGACAGTTCGGGATCACAGTTATACTCACAGGCTTTTCTATTATTAGTTAACTGATTTCTGAACGTGATATGGAATTCGGTTGAAACATGCTACATCATTTGTACACCTATCCATAATTTCCATTTAAAGGTACAAAAATATATACCAAGAAAAACAGTACAATCTCCGTCATAAAAAACCAAAAGATCTGAATTCATTTCTGACGTTCTTAATAATTAGACTCCAGGCTTCTATATAAAATAAAGTATTTCAAATACCAATGTAGAAAATTATATTTAAATGAGAATTTCCATTTTATTTAAAAATATAATTTTTATTCTAGTTTTTATATTTTGTATGACTTTTAAAATTAAATTTCTTTAATTATCTTTTCTATTCATGGCAATTTTAAATAACTGCATAAAATGCAGAGTCTACTAACAACAATTAAATAATATATAGGTTGCTGGTAAATTTTAATAAACGTACTATTTTTTATTATCATATCCCTTCGTGTACTACATCTAGTAAAGTAATGCACCTGAGAACTCTGAACGGGCATGCACAATATCTGACGTGCATCGAATCCTGAAGGCACGGAGTTCAATTCTGCACGATTAATCCCGGCGCAAAGTAGCGAAATTCGATACACCGTTACTTTGTGCAGCGCAACGACAAGAGGAAGAATCTCGATCAAACGAGAGAAGGATTCTCGTTGCGCAGATTCCCCGGTCCCCGGTATTCGTTTAACTACGCTGACAGTAAAATAGTCGGTGACGCGATACCGAGCGCTAAAGAATTTCCTAATTGTGTTACCGTCCCTTTGGAACGGAACTAGCCTTTGGTTTGCTATTCTTCATTACTCGTTCGAGCGAGCAGACAAGAGGTTTATTTCTTCCACCTTTGTCCACGTCGTTTGATACTGCGCTACACAGTTTTTTTCTTTATTGTTAAACCTCGATTAGTAGTTTGATGTCTACAATTATTCGGAAATATTCTTTTATCAGTACAATCGATATAACATTAAATGATTTAATAGCATTTAAAAGGAAATGTTTGTGAACATATGAAATTTTAATGAAAACAGTATAAATTTTAATACGAGGAGTTTTCCAATTTTTTCTTACTTTTTTATGCAAGTACTTTGTTATCAATTATTTCTTATTATTACTGTCACGAATGAAACTGATTGTGAGTGACTGAAGTTGGGATTGACTTCGTAAGAAACGATTTTTGATTTAGGTATAACGTATAAGGGTGTCCCGGAGGGGTGGGAGAAAACACGGGAATAACATCAAAAAACTTGATTGGTAGTATACAACAAAATATATAGGCGGGAGGAATACATAGGCGAGCGAGCGTGCGCGGCAGGAATGGCACGTCGCGGTTTAATACGATTTAGAATTCCATCGCGGGTGCCCATTTAAAACTGTCAAGCGTGAAATTCAGAAACGAGGGTCCCGGGGAAACGTCACAATTTTCGAGTAGCTGAAACGCGAAACGCGATTTAACCCCGCCGAGAGATCGAAACTTTTCGAAGCTATCCCGTGTCCACCCCGCGCACTTGCATAAATAACGCGACGTGAAACACCGTTTATTTTGGCGGACGCAGGTAACGGGAAACGGCGACACCGGGCAGCGAACGTGGGACGGGGCGGAGAGGGTAGGGTAAACTTCCGGTCTCTCGGGTGGAGTGCTCGGGGAAGCAATAAAACCTCCGTTTGCGCCGTGTTTCAGCGTACTTTTCAACTAATGTCTCGTACTTGCTCTCATTTTTCTCGCTTCCTTGCCTATTCTTTTTTTTCTCTCTCTCTCTATCCCCTCAGTAAGGATACCCCACGGAACTGTCAAATGGTAAATTAGGTTCATCAGCAAAAATGCAATTGCGATCACTTTCAAATAACCCGATACAAAGCAACAGAGTCAATTTCACGTACAAACAGGTCCAATAATTTCGGACCATTTTCAGTGAGTATACCTAAAAAAATGTGGTATGTACGCGTAGGGCCAAATGGTGTTCATGAACCGAAACACTTGTTCATAGATTTGTTCGCTGTATCGTGTTATTGTAAAATCTCGATTTGCATGAATTTTTTTATTAGACGTAATGGATGGATCGATTTGAAAAAATTCATGGTCATTCTATTAGTACAGAAGTACAACTCTGAATTTTTTATGCGCTAGAACCGGAGAAAAAAATAGTAAAAATGTCAAAAATTCGTGGTGTACCTTTTCAAGTTTGGTGAAAATCTAAAAGTTCATAGATATGATTGAAAAATTCTCACATGTCTTATTCTTACATCAATGCGTTTCTCAAAGTTTTCAGAATTTTCTGTAGGTTAGATTCTGAGGAAAAAAACATTGTACCTTATATGTTGACCTTATATGCGCCATATTTTTGGGCATACTCAAACATGATCCGAAATTAATTGAGGTACATTTTAAGGAGATCATTTCAAAGGGACTTAATATTCTAAGAAAAATTAACAGAATCAGAAACGAATCACAAGCTGTACTCACTTCTGATACTAATTAAAATGCATTAAAATGCAAGTGTATAAAGAAAATGTAATTGTTAATTACCATCATGAATAAAATCGACGATACTGACTCCACAAGAGACATTATGAATCTATCTACATCGAGCTACGAGTCTTTGAGATTACTTTGTTTCATCCCATTACCGGGCCCGGATGTTCGGTTTCGGAATAAGTTCAATAGACGGTAGACGGGTCGACCGTTTAGACGTCAAACATCTTAACGCGTTCGTTATGATAACGCCTCGCTCGAGATTCACCGAGCTAAGCGCTCCGAGCTGTTCCTCTTCTCTCGAGTAACTCCCGGATCGTGTAGCTTATTGTATGGAAATTACTCGGGAGGATCCGTTTGCCCTTCCAGCACCCCCCCGGCCGCTTTCTCGGTGTTGATCGATCTTATGGTACTCGTTGCCGTGAGTACGCTCCATCATTAATCACCAGCTGCTATTAATCGCCCTTAAGTAGAATTACGTTCGTAGCGGAGTCCGCCGTCACTGTGCCGCCCTTTCAACTTTCCGGGAAGAAAGAGCCCGAACGTCTCGAGGTTCGACACGCGCCTGTGCCTGAAAATCTTCTCTTCCTTGTACCGTCAACCCCCCCGGTCCTCCTTCCCCCCCTATAGAAATCGCGTTATTTGTCACCATTGCGGCTTGACGTAGCGAGTCGTGTTCTCAACATCGATTCACCCCGGCTCGGATGTATCGAGCCTCTGTTCGATTGCTTTCCCCTGATTTGATGGCAGTTGAAGAATACGATAGAAAGGTGAAAGGAAGATCTGATGAAAGATGATAGGAAAGTGGGAGTCGCTAATAGTTTGCCTTTATCGACGCGATGAATAGGGCTTTTCAGTTTTGTATAAAAGGAAACTCTTATGTAGGCGCAGGGGAGAAAAGGTTTTACCATATTCTCGACGTCAGATTTAAATGTACGATACATATGGATTGATCACGTTAGTTATTGATACATAATAAGCATTAATGTGTTTCTTAAAAAAGTAATACAAAATTTCAAGCTATACTTTACAAGGAGTCTGGTAGAAAATAGAACATGGTATATGACCTGTGAAAAATCCCCAAATTCTAGAATCCCGAAATTGTAGAGTCGAAAAATTAAAAAATCTAGAATTCAAGAATTTCGAAATCCCCAAAATTGGAAAATTGAAGTTTAGAATTATTAGTCTCAAGCACCTGTTGTGCTAACGACCATTAAGGTGTCAATTTTAAATCGACGAAACACGGGATAACATATTTTTTATTGCGAATACACATGTTACGAAGCGTAGATTTACTGCCGGTACTGTACGTACTTACACACGTTCCGTTTGTGTACCTTGACTTTCCCCGGGTCCAACCTGAAATTTTGTTTTATCCTCTTTGTGTCCCGCGCTACTCAAAGTTCTCGGGATTTGTGGAAAAGACGGTAGGAACCTTTTCAGACAACGCACTCCAACAAATTAGACGAAAAACTTTAAACGAAACTGCCATGGGAAACTATTGGAAAGCCGTATTGGGCGGGGAGATTGAACACGTCTCGATTCGATCGGATATACCCTGCGTATGTATGTATCTAAAACATAAAATCTACGAGCGAATGTTACTCGTTCGTTGAGTGTCATCGTGAAATTGGAACGAGAATTATTAAGTATCTGTCAATGGCAGTAAATAAGTGCATGCGAACATATTTATTAATATCAGCTCTTCCATCTTTAGGTTAATTAAACTTCTTTAGATTCTACATAACTAAGAAAGATAGAATATAAATACGAATATTAATATAATTATTTGCATTTTCTTTGAATGAAATATAGAATAAGAAACTACCGAAATATAACTACCGCATCAAGGCCATTTGTATAGAAGAGTACATTTTAAATATATGCTAAGAGTGTAAATTATTTTCAGTTTTTGTTTGTTTTAATGAAGTATTATAATACTTTTCTAATTTACTTGATGTAAAATGAAGCAAATATTAAGTATATAAATGTACATTTGTTTTTAGTTCGTGGTCTATGAATCAAATGATTAGTTAGAAAGTAACACTCATTTAGGAATGATCAAGGGTTAGAAATTGTAATAGACTTTTTTGATATATCCATGAAACATAAATATTGCATTATTTAGTATATTTTACTGTTCAATCATTCTAAATGACTTTTAATCGTTTACAAAGATCTCTTAGCTTGATTGCTTATAGTACAGAAATCAAGTGATGTGGCATTCTGAAATCTTGGTAGATAAGGTACTGGCTTGTCGATACCAATCCATTAACTAATTGCTACCGCTAACTTCTTGGTAAGAGAATGGAAGCATAAGACTAATTACTTTTAAGTTACTCGAGCTACTGTTTCATTTTGTTTCATTTTCAATTCCATACACGAGTGCAAGACTCACGTTAAGAGCCAGACTATTATATTCTATTATAGAAACGTCATTTATAATTGTACAAAGATATAAGTCTGAGAGTGGATTTTAGTCCCGTAAATGCTAAGTCTCATTTATGTGATCCTCAGGGTGTATCGAATTTCTCGCATTGTTGCCGTACCACGTGATTTTGTACTATGGGTGTCCTCGAAATGTACGTAGGGATGGGGGTGTGCAATTCGAGTGATAAGTTGTCGACTGTTGCAAGTGAATTGTTAACATCCAGCCGAAGCAAACGCGGCGGTTCGTTGTTCGAGGCGGTCAACGCAAAACCTTCATTTCATGAATATGTTTTGCGCTTGTCCCACTCGAGCCGAGCAAGCTATAACATCGATTTGCAATTCTGTCACGGAGATATCCGTGAATATTGTTTTCCAGAAAGATACACGTCTCGCTACTATGCGCCGTGTTCCGTCATCGGTTTTTTGCCTTCAGTGAAAATAAGACACGAATAGTAATAGATCTCTGTGACAATTATAATTCTAATATGATATCCTATTACACTAGTCAAAGCTTAAAGATAAACGATTTTAAATACAAGATTTTTTTTATGTATTAAAAAAGATGAATTTTGAAAAATGTGATTATTGATGCAGATTCCTGTTACCTTTATTAATTTTATACAGAATATCGATTTCCAATATTTTTGATTTAGGTTTTCTTTTTATGTAATCGTTGATGAAAATAGTATTGTCTTTGTAAACCAGATTAATTATCGTAATATTGTGACAATATGAAATAAGTGATTGTCACAGAGGTTGAGAGTAAAAAATTTGTCGGTCGATTTGCATATAAAACAGCTTTACCACTCTATTACCGTCTACACGGGAAAAAACCGGCATGTAACGCTGCACCCGTAAGAACGTGAGATGCGAGCAAAACGAACTTTGCTTAATTTAAAGTTGCGCGCACAGGATTTTCGACTTTTACTTTCGGAGTTTCTCGTTCCGACGAAAGAGATGAAGAAAGCACAGGCAAAGAGAGATACGGAGAGAGAAAGAGAGGGAGAGGTGTTGGAGAATGAGGTAGGAACAGGGACAGACAGCCCTGTAGAGAGGTGGTGGATTGTCCCCGTTTCTCAGAACTCGTTACGTTTTCGTCGTAGGGAATTACGCCACTTTGAGTAAAACCAGTTAAAGTCTCGTCCCGGGGAGTTGCGACTAAACGGGACCTGATCCTCGTAATCTCGTGGAGGCGAACGCACCTTCTTGTAGTAGTTTCATAATTTCATTGATAAATGTCTGTGCCCCTTAGTGGCGGAGTTACGGCGTCAAGTCCCAACCTAAATCATGCGCCACTGCTAAATTTTTCAAAGCTGATTCTGTTTGCATTGACGACACGTCAATGCCTTCGCAATGAGCGCTGAGAAGTTTACTACAAGAATTTTTTCATAAATATTTTAATCAATTTTTACCACCTATCAATTTATGCTTTTGATTTAATGATAATATTTTGATCGGAGCAAATATCATTGTCCATTTAATGAATGGCAATAAGAATTTTTTAATGAATAGTATGATCGATTAGATCCTTTGAATTTATGCTTTTGATTCAGTAATAATATTTTGGTTTGAAGGAACATCAATGTCTGCATAACGAACAAGAATCTTTCAATAAATAACTTGATAAATTTAATAGCACCACTGAATTTCTCATTTTGATTCAGTGGAAATATTCTGGCTCGAGGAAACGTCAATATCTACATATTGAATGTTAATAAACATTTTTTAATAAATAATCTGATCGATCTAATGGTATCTCGGAATTTATTCGTTCGATTCAATGGTAATATTTCAGGTTATACGACAATATTGCGAGAATACACATTTTTTTAGGTCTCTTTATTATAGTCTAATGTAATGGAAAAAGATAAGGCGTTTGCAATGGGGGTAAGATGAATAATTTCATCCCTTCGCGACGGGACGAAGATGCAAAAGATCTGTTGGCGCCGCAGAAATGAACCGGAAATCGGGGGTACGGTGACGCGGTGGTTCGGGGGCAGGGAGTGAAAACAAATACGTATTCTGATGAAGTTCGCTCGCAGCGAGGCGAGCGTCGTCGATACACAGAGAGCCATCAGTTACAATGAGCTGGAACGGGTCCCAATATTATCTTTCATTATGACATGCATCGAGCTCTTCCGAGCAATAAGATCCCTTTCTGAATTTATGACGGCACACTCGCAACCCGGTACCGCCGTTAGAACGAATCGTTTCGATTTATCAATCATTTTTCTTGTTTACTATCGTTCGTTCTTGCTGCGGACGATACCTCCGGCGTATTTTCATATTTACTCGTTGCTCCTTTAGCTTCGGGCGAAATAAGTTAATTATCCCAACCGTCGATCCGTTTTTGAAATTCGATATTATTTCTCTGACTCGTTTTTTTTTTTCTATCAAGCCGATCGACATCGGTTTCTAATAGGTCTGACGATCGTGTTCAATAAAAATGATTACAAGCCGAGATACACGTCTAAAAATCGGTGTTATTTCTCAGGGGCTAACCTAATACATTACAAAGGCATCCTTCTTCACTATGGTTCCCTCTCTCGAGAGAGGGATATTTTCTCTGGCAAACTCGCTCGACCATTGGGTGAAAACAGTAGATCAACTCGATCACCTCGCTCTTAGACCCGTCCTATTCTTTTTCTCTCCGCGTCCGGCCCTAGTGAAAGCTGTCCGATAAAACAATATCCAGACAAAGTTCACCAGCTTTTCTTCGGACGGTGTACCAGTTCCCGCGGAAGTTTCTTCGATATTTCATAAATTACGCGGTACGCTACTTACCGCGCCGCGCCGCGCCGCTACGCTGGAAATAAAAGGAGGATCGGCTAGAAACAATAGTAACACGGCGAACCTGCTGTTATATATTTCAGCGGATCTCCGTCCGGACGCGACTACGCCGCGGGCATTTCAATTATGAGATGTAAGATCGACAGTATAAAAGTCTGCGGGATTTTCATTAATTAATTAAGCTCGAAGCTTATTTCGTTGTAGTCACAAGAATTGTAAATCGTCACATGAAGAATTAGAATGAAATTGTATTTATTAAGTATTTTGAACAAATAATAGTGAGACTTAAAATGACTTCATCCTTCAAGGGAAGTTAACAAAAACTAGGAATCAATAAAAAGAGCGTAGCTTCAAAATTTCGAAATTACAATTTCGTTATCTATTATATAGAACTGGCTGAAATTTGATGTTGCGGCGAGAAACAAGCAAATGTAAAAGGTAGAATGGTCTTTAGAATTGCTGCTAGGGGTGCTGTCAAAACTCTCGACTAAGTTGTTTAATCTCCGTTGAACACAGGGGAGAATTTAAAAACGGGTCTTCCCGTGCCTTCACGACTTCAACGCTAATTAACCGGTTTCCTCGAATTCCTCGGAAGCGTTACGCGAGCGTTACGAAGGTATTTGCATGGTATCCCCTCGAAGCTTGCCGGGTGTCCGGTGTACAGGACATTCGGACGACAACAAAATTACCCGGCGAATTCTCGGGAA